>JBBPRA010000130.1:0-54590 GCA_038092775.1 Boletus rubescentipes | reverse complement strand
TGGGGGGGGGGGGGGGGGGGCGCGGGTGGGGGTGGGGGTGGAGCCATCGGTTGTATTGGCTGGTAATGCTGGGGCTGTTGTTGTGGCTGTTGCGGTTGCCTCTGCTGCCAAAGCATACTCTGACCGCCATAACCGTAGTTGGCATACAATGCACTTTGTTCTGGAGGTGGTCTCTGGGGTTGCGGAGTACTCCATTGTGGGTTGTAAGCGACGGGTGCGGCTGCAGTCGACGAGTGCTGAACTTGGTGTTGGGCAGCTGCTGCAGACCAGTACGCAGAGTAGTCCGGGGGTGGACCTGCTGGAGGAGGGCCGGGAGGAAGAGGAGGTTGGGGCGGATTAAAAGTTGGTTGTGGAACAAACGGGTTCTTGTTCATAGCAACGACGGAGAACGATCTTTCGATCGTGTATGTTGGCAACGTCGCTGTCGACGCACAGAGATGTTTTGTCGTCGTTTGAAACAGCGAACTCGACTCTGCCCCGAACTATTCTGTCCGACGCTTAGTCATCAATAACTGAGCAATAAATTATTATCAACGACTACAACTCGAACTACGTAGATAGATCAAGGCTCGCTAGCTTGTGACCGCGCTCCTCCTGAGTATCTCGTGGGTCAGCTCACAAAGCGGACACGAAAAGACGGCCACTCACCTCGCGGATCTGCTTGGCCTGGAAGAGCTCGTCTGCACGCACTCTTAGAGTATCGACGTTGCGCCTCAACTTTTGAGCTTGCTGTGTCTGAATCTAAGAGACGGCGTCGCATCGCATTCACGAGAGGAGACCCCGAGACTCGCCTGAACATCACTCTGTGCCGTGTGTAGATCCGTCACGGCCCGGTCATGGTTGTGCGTAGCTTTCTGGAGCGATTTGATCGTACTGTGTTCCTTATCCTCCATCCTTTTCAGATGCTTGTCTGCTTTACTGGCAGCCTTGACGAGTGTTAATCGAGCCTTGTCACAATCCAAATCAGCTCACCTTGGAAGCCCCTGATTCCGACTTTTCGCTGCGCTTGAGCTCCTTCAAAGCGCGCTGATAGTCCTTCTCGTCAGCCTGGGCCTCCTTTGTTATGGCCTTTTTCATCTGTTTGACAACCTTTGGATCGGGAGGGAGTTCAGTACTCATGGTAGAAGAGGGTAGTTCTGTGCGATGAAGGTTCGCCGTCTTTATGCACTACAGTAAAGGGGCTTGCAAGTTGGATTATGAATGCAGCTAGACTGCATTTGTCAACCGTATTGACATGACGTTCCAAGTAATGCGATCGCTGGGGTGTAGACGGTACCAGGAGCGTCGAGTTGCGGGATGGGAAAACCGCTCCACTCTATGCTCCCGCGACCACCTGGCAACGAGCCGTCGACCCAACTCCCTACCTAATGCCTACAAAAGCCAACATCAGGCAGGACAGCCAAAGCTCAGATATCTCTCAAAAGCAGTCTACAAGGCCGACTGTCCACTACCCCGACGAGCTCGTTCATACACCTCCAGCGCAATATTTCAATACTCCTCCAAATCTCGACTCCCGCGCTCCTTCATTCGCAGGCACGGACGATGACGATGAAGACGACGATGAATCTGACTGGGACGGCGACGAGGACCTGGCCGACGAAGAAGCCAAGTTTTCCAGCCAAATGGGGGTGAATCTCAGGCCGAGACGCTGGACGATTTGGCGGTTCGTCCGTTTATCGTCTGCAAATAAACCTCACTGAGCGCATCACGCCCGTAGCCTGTTTACCATCTTATTCTCCTCCCTGATCGGCTCGACCTTCCTAGCCTGCATCCTGGTGACACCTGCCCTCCTCATCCACTTCTTTTGGTACAAGCCACACCCCACTAGTTACCGACACTATGTGGACCTAAACATCAAAGCGTGGCTTTTTTGGGCGGCAGCCAATGTCGTCATATCTTGGGGCCTTGCAATGATCGTAGACATCATACCCGCAATAACACGTACTTTGATATCCATCTCATGGGGTCATGTTTCCGAAGAGGTCAAGTCCCACATCGAGTTGTACGATTCTATCAAAGATACCTTCAAGCCTGTGTTGTACGCCGCTAGCGCCTGGCTCAGTTGGATCATTTTGTTCCAAAACATATTCAGGCTGTATAACAGTGGCACTAACGGAACCAGTTTTGCCCCATACACCGATCGCGTGAGTGTTCTGACAAGTTTTCCCGTACGAGGAGCTAAATGACATCCCCAGGTTGCTCAAGCTATCGAATTTCTGTTCTTTTTAGCACTCGTAATATGCGCTCAAAGGATGTTGTCTCATGCTATGGGTATGGAGGGTTCTCACACACCTGTGCGCGTTAGGCTCATCTCCATTGACAGCTTTCGCATTCCATCAAACTGCTTATAAGGAGCGTCTTGAGGAGGTGAAATGCGGCCTTCGTGTCATTGAAAAGCTCCGCGCGTATAAACCTCGGACTCGGCACCACAACCGGTCTAGCGCCGGTCATGGCGTGTTCAACCTTGGTTTCATCCACCCCTTCGGCGAAAAAGACTCCAACCACCGTCGAGGTGGTAACAGTGTTTCTCAATGTTACGATGGCGCCAATGACGCAGATACCGAGGACAACAAGGCCAAAGGGAAGCAGAAATCGGTAGGCTCGAGGGCATCCATCCAGCTTCATGAAATTCCCCCAGACTCGCCTGACTTGGAAAATTCAAGGACACTTACGAGCCCTCCAGCTTTCAATCTATCTGATGAAAAGCAGGATGGATACCCACCCTCACGCAAGCGTACTGTTGACCAGCACGTGTCCCAACAAGAAGAGCACAATCCAGCTATTCTAGCTGCACGAGCAATCAAATCTGCGGTATTACATGATGCTCGTAATATCAAGGGTGACGACGACGATCTGAGCGAGTTGAAGTTCAGCGTCAACTCGGCCCATGAAGCGAAGGTATAGTGGGATTTCATCTACGCAGAGGTATGACGATTAATCCATTATAGCGTCTAGCCCGGGCTATTTACAAGACGTTCCGTGACCGCCACAGGACCTATTTAATACCAGCTGACTTCCAGCCCGCATTTGCTACTCCAGGAGAAACTCAAGAAGCTTTTCGGGTGTTCGATAAAGACAACAATGGCGACATCTCACGATCTGAGATCAAGGCTACCATCCTACGCACTTACAAGGAACGCCGATTCTTGTCACGAAGTATGCGCGATGTTGGGGTGGCTCTCAAAACACTTAATCAAATTTTGCTGTTATTCGCATTCGTCATATTGTTTTTCATCTCGCTGAGCGTGTTTGGTGTCAACGTCACTCAGTCGTTGACTAGTGTGTATTCGTTGGGGATTGCGGCGAGCTTTATCTTCAAAAATACTTCCAGTAACATGTTCGACGCTATAATGTTTCTTTTTGTGTCGCAGTGCGTTCATTCATCTAACTTGGTTTTACTCTTGCTGACATTGTTCTAGTCCGTTCGACACGGGTGATCGGTGTTTCATTGACAGTAAGGGGTTGTCAGTAAAACAACGACGATGCTAACTTATTTGCAGCCGATAACTTGATCGTCAAGAAGATGGGATTATTCGCAGTATGCTACTGGTCCCCGTTGTTCTTCGTTTATGTATTCATGCCATCACTCAGACAGTGTTTGTTCGTTCAGATGGCACTGAGACATACTACTTTAACAGCCAACTCTTCACAAAGTTTATGTGAGTTTACGTGCTCATAAATTTAGTGTATATGCTGTTGATCGAAGAGTGTGCAGAACGAATGTCCGCCGGAGTGACGTATGTGACTGTTTTGTCCATCACGATACTTGGCTGACTGGTATATTCAGAAAATGGTCGAGTCACTCACGATGCAAGTCGCTTGGCGTACTCCCTTGGAGAAGCTGGATGCGCTCCAGGCCCGCTTAAACGAGTGGCTTGCAACGGAAGAGAATCGATGGTTCCAACCAACCACGTCGATCACTTTGCAAAGTATTTCATTCCAGCGTCATCTGGAGATTACTATCTCCATTCCTCATAACTCGTACGTATGCTAAGCAAGGGGTGTCATCTCTCTTTCTGAAAAATGATTCCGTTTCAGGACGTGGCAGTAAGTGTTGTTCCCCAAGGATCTAATTGCATCTCACACGTGTCGCGATGCAGAGACTGGGGGCTGAGGAATGCGCGGAGAACTGCATTCCATGCGGCTGTTCAGTATTACTGCCGACAACTCGGTATCACCGCATGCGAATCGTCAATGCCGCTCGTCTACCTTGACTCGGATGCGCAGCAGTATACACCTGCTATATCTGAGGCAGAATGTCGCTCCCAGGGATCTACAAAGAACGTCTTGGGTTTTACGCCGCCAGATCGACAAGGCTCACAGTTGCTGCGGGCGAGAAAAAGCAAGAGTCAGAAGGCAGTTTTGCGGGGAATTGGAGCAGATGGCGGTGACAGCTGACATGGTCCAGATCCCTCATGGATTAGGCAAGTTCTTGGATGAGGAGGTAGCAAGCGTGGTAGTCTCGTTACACGCTGATGAAGGACACGTTGTGTACTTGAGGCTCAGTTTGCCGTAGAATGGAGGGTGCCGTGATTATTACGGAATGCGGTCGGGTATAAATACCAGCTCGCTGAGTCTTGGACGTGGTCAGTTCAGTTTCGGTTGCGGCGACGTCCAAGGCAATGAGCGTTGCAGATCTTCACGACCTTGAACTCGTCTGGTGAGAAGTGCGTTCAAGTCACTGTATACTTGTCGCCTAATTGCTTCCGTTCAGGCCATCCCTCGGCCCAGCAGATGTGATCGTGACCGGTACATTCGACCAAGTCAGTATCTCCTCCTTTTCGCCTCTTCTCATCCTGCTCACTCCCCTCTGTATAGTGGTCGTCTTCCATTCATTTGGTTAAAGACGACTCTGGCTTTTCCGGTACCGTGAAAGCTCCGTGGGGCCAAAAGGTTGCGTACAAGTACATCGTCGACGGGCGTTGGCGATGTCGGAATGATCGACCCCAGGAAGACGACGGCCATGGAAACATCAACAATGTCCTTCAAACACCCGAAAAGCCTCTCCCCACGGCACACGACCCACCTGCGCGTTTGTCCATTCCTCTCGACGGCACACAGAGTGACGGGTATGGCGACATCGAGAACATGGTCACCGCCGTGGAATTTTTTCCTCCGGCTGAACCTGCCATATTCAGGGGTTCGCTCCCACTTCCAATCCCACAGATCACCGTGGAAGGTCTTTCCCTGACACATTCTGCTGACACCCCTGTGAGCGAGTTCAAATTGGTATGAGTTTCCCCTTCATCGCCCCTATCATTGTCGATTCTCAACCCATCTTCCGACGTAGAACACGGCAGCAGCTACAGAGGGACACGTTTCTCCTACTTCAGAGACACCTGCAAGACCTACCTCATTCAAGCAGGCACCCTTTTCATATGATGTCCCTGTCAACGATGACGGTTCTGTGACACTTCCATCGGTCAACGGAAATGGGGAGGCACATGACTCGCACGACATCTCGACTCATGTACCAATTCAATCCACCAACGGAGAGCTCCACACCTCCCCTTTGGTTCCTGATGCGAAGGAGGCTGTAGTTCTGCCATTAGAATCCGCGACACCGGAACCCGAACATTCCCTGCGGGCTGCTCAAGATACCTCTGCAGTCACCGACCGTGTCGACGTCCCTCTGGCTCCAGCACCCGCTGCGGCCTTGGAACCCATCGCAACACAACCCCAAGAAGATCTCGTCGAAAATGTGGCACAGGGCCACCGCCGGCATACGCTACCTGCTCCTATCGGCCAAGTCTCCACACCCTCTATCCCCACCTCAAGTACCCTGACTCATAAGAAACGACGGTCCTTGTTCGCGAGGATTAAACATATCTTTGACAAGAAAAAGGACAAAGAGGGGGGAAAGGAGAAGAACCAGGATTAAGCCTGCTTCTCATGTTTCGTCCAAGTACTCGTGACCATTTCATTTCCATTGACTCCAGCCATTGGATACCTCCTCGTCCGGATAACGATTTGCTATGCTCCTCTTTACGTCGAATAACGCCCACCATCGTATCACTATCATTCTAGACTTACATTATCACACTCGCAAATTATTCATGATTTTGGTACTTCTGGCGCACACGTATACCGTGTACGTGTGTGGCATGGGATTCAATTCATTGGTTTCAGACTTTACTGACGAATTTCCAAAGCGATTCCTGCCATGATTGAGTATATTTGTGAGCGGGAGAAGTCTGTAGATGTCATACCAGCAGCAATCGTTTCGCCACTTCGTCTCAACAAAAAACGTCCCATGTCCTTGTTCACAGCGAACGGTTCAATAGGAATGGGTCTTGGAGCGGCGCCGGTACCAGAGAGGCTATCGCCTCGTAAAGTGATCTCGATTTCGGCAGACGTTCCCTTGGTCAAGACGCTAAGGCCACACTCAGCTTGGACACAGACACATCCAAAGAAAGACCATACCGTGGGTTCTTTCTGGTCACAGAACCTGTGGCTCGATCAAGACTTGCAACCAGCTTTGAGATCGTCGCAGGGACGTCTCGGGAGTGATGAAACAATTCAACCTGACAAGTTCTTTTCCCGTCAACGTCCTGGAGGGCACATCGGGTTGCACATACAGAAGCACCGTTGGTGATCGGAAGTTGAGCATCGAAAACGATTATCCGCGCGCTGAAACAAGCTGCAAGCGGAACGGGGTCGTTCAGCGGACAGAGGACACTCCCGATGTTAAGATGGATAGGATCGATGGTCGTTAGGTAGAGCGTTGCATTGGATCCCGCAGCAGCCCAGGACACGCTTCGTTCATCGAGATCGATGGCTAGGGTAGTATTAGAAAATGCCGTGATTTATGTCTCAGCCTTACATCTGACGATGGTTGTCTCGTCTCCAGGTAGAACTCGCAATCGTTCTCCAACCTGAACAATCCCGCCACATATTCGGCCGGTGACTCCTGATCCAGAGCCCTGTCCTTTGAAAACGTTCGAGATCGGCAATCGCAGGGGCGATTCGATATCTCGCACTGGGGGTTCCAATTTATCTAGGAAACAGTTCGTAAAAAATGCAGGGAAAGTGCGGGTCGAGGGTACCTAGGAGATCGACCAGGGTTGGTCCTCGATACCATTGGGAAAGTGCAGATGCTTCAGGGGCTTTCCGCTCCACAAGGTTCACACCGAGGATCGCACCTACGGGTACAAAACTTGTTTTCGAAGCCTGGAATCCCGACTGACCAAAGAATGTCGTCAAATGTTCGCACACTTCCTCGTATCTAGACTGTTCCCAATTGACCTATTGTCGCGTTTGTCAGTTGCGCCCAATGTGGTTTGCCGTGAAAACCAACTTGATCCAACTTGTTCACTGCAACAACTACCTGTGACACTCCGAGGCTCCGCACAAGGACCAGATGCTCGCGGGTCTGACCGCCGCGCTCGAAACCTGCCTCAAATTCCCCCGTCGTAGCATCAACCACGAGAAGTGCGCAATCAGCTTGAGATGCCCCCGATATCATGTTTGGAATAAAATCTTTGTGCCCAGGGGCATCCAGGATCGTTATCTGCCGATGTGCTGTTGTAAGGGACTGCATCGCGATGTCCATGGTGATTCCGCTGTAGCGAACGTTTAACCAAAAAGCACAGACAATTAATGATGACAGACCGTTCTCTTTCTTCCTTTGTCCCATCAAGCTCCCAAGCCCAGCTGAAACTACTTTTTCCAGCCTTGCTGCTCTCCCTCTCGTTTGCATGGCGTGACTTTTCATTGACACGTCCGAGCTCATACAACAGTCGGCCCATTAGCGTCGACTTGCCAGCATCAACGTGCCCTTGAAGAATAATAAGAAGCACAAGTATCAGACCACGTCCCTCGACTTACCAATGACCACCAAGCTAATACCCTTCTTTGCACCTTGACGAGACGCCTGAATTTCTCTCCTCGCTTCTTCCAACAACTTTTCCCTGTCCATCGCTACCCTAGGGACAGGCTCATCCACTCTAGGGGACTCACCTTCTCGAGGCAGTAAACCTGCCGCTGAAAGATCAAGTAACATATGATTCAATCCCCCGCTGTGCGTCCTGGCAGGAGTGGTCGCTCCCGACTTCCTCGCCGCCTGCGAATTGGAACCTGACTTCTTAGATGATTTAGTAGGCGTTCCAATAGGTGACATCGCCGGGGAAGTTGGGGTACTATGACCCGAGGTAGATGGTGTTTGCGATGTCTTCTTTTGAGTAGCAGCTTTCTGTGCCTTCTCGCGCTCCTTTGCGGCTGGAATGAGGAACATAGGAGACAAAATCAGCACAAGGCATTCCATTGAAAACAACAACAGCAATATGAGTGTACATCTCCAATATCAGCCGATAAAACCAAAATAGAATAGGGAGAAATAAACTTTAAAGGGAGCAGGGATTCAGGCGAACCCCCGTGAATCAGGGCATCACTGCCGGTGCGCCAAGGCGGTCCCGCGACGGGCGTTGAAAACGATGTCATCAGGACTCGGAACGTCAAATGCGAAGGAATTGGACCGAACACTCAGGTCCGGGGAAGTAGGAGGCTTTATCCGGCTCCCCTTTTGCTGCTCTAGTTCGCAGCCGAGTGTTGATCTGCTCCGAGAGAGTGATGCTTGGTACATATCAACAATGCTCGGCTCTTCTCTTCCGTACTTTGGCGATTTATTGTCCTTATCCTTGTCTTCGAAGGACGTTAGAGGATCATTGAGAAGCAAGGAAGCGAAGGCCGAGGGTAACGCACGGGAGCGGGCAGGACTTGGAAGGAAAAGTGGGGGTGGGGACGGGAGTGAGCCCTCGTCATCGGTGACACTTGAATGGGATGGTGATTTAGCTTGCGCTTTCTTCACCTTCAATGCCAGCTTCGATGACCGGTTTTTTGTGCCAGGCATCTGAACTAATGCAACTTGTTCGAGCGCCTGCGTTGTCGAGAGGCTCTGGAGAGACTGATATGATGTCGTTATGGCAGTCGTTGCTGTTGCCCCGTTCGCGATAGGGGTAAGATACTCTGTATGAGGTTTGGGAAGATCCTTTGGAGGAGACACCGGAACGCGTGGAACAAGAGCGTGCGAATTAGCCTTGGCCTGGGCTAGCTTTGCTAATTTGGACTGAGGGCGTGCTTTCGCATCTCCCTCGGTGTGTGCCATCACTTGGGGTTCAGTAGGAATGGGAGAGTGGAGAGGGACTGCGCGTCTCTCCGGTTTGACGGTGGAGACTGATACGTCGGACACGTTATCCCCCTGCTCCTCTGTCATTGCTTGCTGATCGTGGGCCTCTAATTCCATGGCAGTCTGTATTGCCTTGCGTACATGAGAAGACATGGATGAGGTTGTGGTAGATGGTGGTTTGACAGAAGGTGACGATTTGACTGAAGCCGCGGATGGCTTCTCAGGGGTGCGAGGAACCTTCACCGATGGCAAAGACTGCTCTGACGAGAGTGGCTTGACGGTTGTGGCACGCGAAGCTAGCGAAAGGCGGGATTCAGTAGACGGACGCAAAGCCGGATACGTGAGCACAGAGGTCGTCTCCAAATCTGATGATCGGGAGCTAGATATTGTGCTGGCACGTGAGCTTGCGAGCTCCACAAGCTTGGAGCGTTTCGCAGGTTGGGTACGTCGTGGTAAGTCCTTTTCGGGTGGCGGAGGCGGCTTCTCGCTGGACTTGGATCTCAAGTCTGGGATGTCTGGAATGTTATCCGTTGCTGGCATTGAGAAACTAGGCGCGCGTAGAGGTGACTCAGGTGGCTCGGATTGAACCTCTGACTCCGCCGGAGTATAAAGAGATGGTGCGGAGTCGTAACTCGAAAGGCGTCGCACGGCTGAAGGAGATGGGGAAGGGGGTATCCTATTTGGATCAACGGGACGGTATGAATAACCATCAATTTGATGATAGTCCGAAGAGTGCTCTGTGAATAGATGAGTGGAAGAACAGTAAAATGCTTGAAACGAAACTCGCCAATGACTTTGCCATAAGACGAAGTCGTCTCGCTCGAGGACAGCGCACGGGGGTTATTCATTGCCACGAGCTGCTGTCTGGAAGGCCAATGACTAGATGGCTCGGTACGCTCGGTAAGCTCCGTTATCGTGCTAAGACGGGAATGACGGTCTGGTGACATCAAACCCAGGGGTACATCTTCTGGATCGACCTCGTGATCAGAGCTGAGGTATTGAGGAGCTGGATAGTAATCGGGCTGATATTGGCCTTGTTGTGCTAGGACGATCAAGGGAACACGCGGACGCCCCTGGTCCTCGGGAACATACCCCGTGTGTGCAGTGGGACCTTGTGGCGCTGGGAAATGGGGCAGTGAACACGGTTGCAGGACGCCAAGAAGTGCGGAAGGACGTAGGGATGATGGCGATATGCACCTTGCTGTGGTTCATCTCCTTTGCGGCGGAAGCGGGACCACCAGTGGGATTTAGAACGGGCGGGAGTGACATCATGAAGAAAAGGTGGCAAAAGCAAACTACGCTAACAAGGAGAGAAGAGACGATGGCCTACCTTTGCGCTCCCTTGCGGCAGCTCTGCGCTCCTGTTCCTCTGGGAGGGATGAGAGAGGGGAAGGGTTGGATGACAGGAGGATGACGAACCGAATAGCCAAGCGATGGATTGCTCGATATCGAAGTAGAATTGCCAGAGAGTGTCCCTGATGATGGCATCATCGAGACCTGAGGTAGCTTCGTCGCCGACTACGGTTCTGATGTGTTCGATTCCAGACTCCATTTGAGCTGTATATGGGCTTGGATGAGCCTAGAACGGGGGAGCGAGGAGAAGACGGACCGAGTTGCTCTTCGGTCATCTCATCGCCGTCATCGTCGAACGCCGCATCGTCCAGCTCGGCTGATGGTATGACGGTGAGAGACAATGGTGCAGACAGAGAAAGAGATGGGACTGACCGTGAATGTCAATGTTTCGTACGAGTCTGTGTCGTGACATGGTGAGTGATCGTACACTCGATGGTACACTTGATTAACGACTCTCCAAATACGCTCAAACACGAGCAAAAATAGCAAAGTTCTGCTAATACTCCTCCATCATCTCGAGTATGTTGTGGACAACTGCAAGACTCGCGTTTTCGGGCGTGCAACGACGTGTAAGTCCTTGTTTTTGAGTCGAATCTATCTCCTTTAATTCTACACCAGACGTTCTCTTCTACCCCGGCAAGGTCGTATGACCTTGCAAAGCTCGTCCTCGTCGGACGTCTAGGCAAAGAACCAGAGCTACGTACGACCAAGAACGACAAGGAATACGTCGCGTCAGTCTTCCTCTCTCTTCCTCTTTCGCCCCTTATCCTCGCCCTAGGTACACCGTTGCAACATCCAATTTTCCCCCTCCACCGCCGAATCCCGATGGCAGTATGTTTTCACCCTATATTCGCTCATGCGCTCATCTCGGACACGTCTCCCAGCTCGCTTGGAAAATGGCGTCACCTGGCACCACATCGTCTCCTTCAACCCTACTCAGAATAACTATCTTAAAACGCTAAGCAAAGGTTCCAAAGTTTACGTCGAGGCCAACTACGAACTGCGTGATCCCGACCCAAATGCAGACCCCTCTTCTCCCTCTGGTCAACGCCAGATATTCCTTAGGCATGGTGCGCGCGCTCTCTCCTGATGTTGGCTTCCCCTCACCATGTCCACAGAGACCATTCGGGTACTAAGCACACCCTACCAACAAGACACTGAAACGCCATCAGACCAAGTGTGACCTTACCTCGTACCCCCTCTGCCCTGCTACGTGTCGACTAGTGAATGTCATGTCTCTACTCCATAATTTTCCTCATCCTCGTCTACTGTACATGATTCATACATCATGATCATCATCGAATGGTGTGGTTGGTCGTATGTGCTCCGACGCCAATCCTCCCGCCCAACCCTTCTCCTGGTGAATGTACCGAACCTCAGACTGGTTGTATGAGCTTACCGCGACGCTGTCCCTGTGTTCTTGATTTGCCAGCGTTGGAACAGGCATTTCAGTCTGCAGGATCGACGAGGCAATAGAAAGCCTTGTGCCAGATTGGCTCTGCTTTTTGTGCAGGTAATCCCGTATGGTTGTCGACATGAGCTGGTTGACCCCTCATCAAGTGAATTGTGCCGCTACAATGGAAGACGTACTCTGTGGTCTTCCTGACTCGAGCCCGAGTAACAGGCTGCCACGCCAATAGGGCAACACGGAGCGTTCTGTCAATTTGAAATGAGTTGCCATCAAAGCATCACGACTTGTCGTGCTCACATCCAACCATATTGGAAACGCTAATTCAATGAATGAGTTTCGGACAACATTGGAGTGGGTTGTGACTGACCTCCTCCGCAAACTGCGAATTCACCCTCGACTCCCATCTGCTTTGCGGTCTTACCCATCGCGCTCATGCCTTTCTCGACGTAGTAGCTCGAGTGGCTTGTGCGCTTGACGACTGAGATCATGCTTTCTAAACATGCCCAGCTATCTAGGTTGACATCACCTTCCCCAGAATGATGCCCCAGGTCTCCTGCAGTGCACGCAAAGAGTGTGTGGCCGGCAATGGTCTGTATCGAGATGACCATGCCTTTGCCTTTGACATGTCGCGAGCTTCCGCGAAAACGTTTGCGAAGGGAGAGACCAAGGGTGACCGCGTCGGTCGCGGAGAAGGATGCAAAACGGTAGCCGCTCTCTTCCTTGAGCGTTTGGTTGGCAATGTCGGCGTCAGAAGGTATCATTGCGTGTATGGACGAGAACATTGGTTGCGGAGTAAGAAAGGCAAAGACTCGTTAAAGTAATTAACTACAAATCACACGAGTGTCGGGCTTTGACTAGACACACGTCTCCCGACCATTAATATTGAAGCCTTGCCTCCTAGTGAGTACTTGGTTAGTATTTACCGCAGTACTATGCAAGGTCACATGACAAAACTCAAGTTATCACGTGCCCGTTACCTCCTTGATGGAGTTCCTCCACGATATAGGCGGTGGCCCCCTCAAACCCTCTCTTTTCGAGCTCATCGCCCAAGAACAGCTCAGAGACCTCCTCCAACCAGCGCTCAAGTATGTCCTGGCAGTAAGCACCGCTCCGTCAGCGCGCACGGGGCTGTTCTCATCATTCAGGTCTTTGCACAACAATACCCGCGATATCTCATCAAAATCGTGAATCGCCACGAGGAATTCTATGCCATCATCATGTTCTTTGTCGAGCGACATTACCTCCGCAAGCACAGTAAGCCTTGTGGCCTCGCATTACAACACTCCTCTCAACGATTTTAGACGCGTCCTTTGCCGAGAACTTTTATGGCCTGAAGAGGCGCAGGCACCCTTGGATATATACAGAGAGAGTATCTGCTGCTGTTCGTGGCGCACCCGTCGCAGAAAAGCTCAGGGGCAGAGAAATATGGCAATCGCTCTTCTTCTTGGTTTGCCCGCTCATGCCATGCAAGACTACATTTATTGACTCGACCACAGGTCGCCATCCCGTATCTTAGAGCCAAGGCTCATGACTACTATGAACAATTGGGAGGAGGCGTTTCTTCGGACATCTTAGAGGATGCTGGCGACAGTCGTCGCATACAAGAACTTGCCGATAACGTATGTCATTTCCGCGCCAAAAATGACGATGCTCATGGACATACTACAGTCTCTAGCAGCGCGTTGGCGTCGAGCATACAAAAAGATCTTCCCATGGGTGAACACGTCGTTCGAGTTGTGGTTGGTTGGTTGTAATGTGGCGTATCTCTTTGAGCGCACTCCCTTCTACCGTCCATGGTTAGCGTGGATAGGTGTCGATCTACGCCGGTTGAATGCAGACGACTTTGTGAGTATCATATCCCACCCTTATTCCAATGCTAAATTTCCTGCTGCCAGCCTGTGACTAGTCATGTGCAGGGTGCTGCTCCTCACGCTAGGCGAGGGATCATGAAGCAGCTCCACCAGCTCTTTATGAATTCTCCGCGATTGATCCTTGACTCATTGAGGCTTCTCTTGCCGACGGCCATCTTCTTCATCAAGTTTTTAGAGTGGTGGTATTCTCCAGGGTCCCCAGCACGTTCCCTGTCGATGTCTCCCCTCGGTCCGGCTGTCGCACCTCCTCGGATACTCCCGCCACACCCTTGCGGAATACCCGTGGATGGCACGATGTTTGGGCATTGTCCGTTGTGTCAAAAGGCCATTAATAACGCGACTGCTTTGCCATCTGGTTACGTCTTTTGCTATCGTTGCGCATATGACCATGTCGAGCAACATGGCAAATGCCCTGTGACGTTATTACCTGCAAAGGTTTGGCAGATGAGGAAAGTGTTGATTTGAGCATTAGCCAAGTAGACCGGTCGTCGCAGTACCCTGGATGTTGTTTTGTCGACGAACGTTACATGTAATAAGATGCAGCCATGCTACTTACGACGCACGTGCATGACTCCGTGCAACGATCATCAGCTGCTTCTGTCTCCAAAGTGTCATTTCATTTTTTTCTCCTTATTTTTTTTGGAAATAACCAGGATGGTTTGAACGGTGCATTCTGACTTCATCTCTATATCGCGTGTGATATGAAGGTTCGCCCTCCCTCTAGTTCATGGTCGACCGTGTTTGACCCATTTCTTGTCAGTTTGGAAAGCAGATCCAGTCAGAACAGGTCCCAGGATGGTCTGCGTATTATCTCGACTACAAGTTCCTCAAGAAGATCATTTCTTCACTGGCAGCCGATCGACCTGCCTCGGAGGCGGCTGCTCTTGCACTGGGCGTCCGGCCTGCGGATCTCCTGGACCCGACAACGATCGCAATATCTTCCACAGCCAACGTCTCAAGTGATCTCTCTCCCGATGATCCGAATCAGCTACCCATCCTCTCTTCGCTCGGACAGGACAACGACCGGGGGCCTGACTTCCAGGCTCACAAGGCTGCCTTTTTCTTCAAGCTGGAGCGGGAGCTTGAAAAGGCACGTGAATTCACTTTCGATCACTGCTCGCTTTGAAACTGATGCACCTGGTGTCAATCTACTTAGATCAATACCTTTTACCTGCAAAAGGAAGCAGAACTAAAGTTGCGTCTTGAAACTCTCCTGTCCAAGCGTCGCGCGGCTGCCTTGAGGGGTCTTCCGGATGCCACAGTTGGTTCAGCGTTGAATCACGTCGAATGGATTGCCGTCGAAGAGGGATTCCGTCTGCTCGAAAGAGATCTAGGAAAATTGCAGGTAATCGCCATGACTCTCTGTGTTGGATAACCACCCACTATGCACGCAGCAATTTGTGGAGATTAATGTGACAGGTTTCCGCAAGATCTTGAAGAAGTGGGACAAACGCTCACGCTCTACAACCAAGGAACTCTATCTCGCTCGCCAGGTTGAGGTACAACCGGTGTTCAACAGACAAGTGATTCACACCCCTTCGTTCCTTGCCGTTTCTTACCCATAAAAAGCTCATCGCAGATTTCTCGGATATTGTGGCAGCAAGCCTCCTAGACCTCACCGATCTCTCTACTGGCCTCAAATTCGAGGGTGCTGCTGCTCAAGATGTTCTAGACCTCCAGCTCAGCGTCGAGCGGAACTTGTACTCTGGCCCATTCCGCGAGTTTGAACTCGATTTACGAAAGGCAGTGGACAACTCCGATGTAGCGACTATCAAAGATCTAGTGCGACACTCTGACATTCTCGGCCTTCACGACGGAGGAAAAGCCCACGTCACTCGGGTGCTCTGGAAGGTCATTGTAGACGCACCTTCAGAACTTGGAGACCTCATCCTCACCAGCGTCGCGGTTCCCTTTGATTTCGGATTCATCGATGATATCAATGGGCGGACGTGTCTTCACGAGGCTGCGGCCGCTGGTTCTTTGCGTCTTGTGAACTTGTGTCTTGAGCAAGGGTCGCAGAAGGAAAAAATGGACGTCTATGGACGGTCAGCTCTGCATTATGCGGCTATGCATGGCCACGCCGTTGTTTGCAAGCAACTTTTGGAAGCTGGCGTTCCACCGCACGTACCCGACGTCGACAATTGCAGCCCTATTGTGTACGCAACCCTCAGAGGGAGCTCTGAATGTGTGCAGGTTTTGGTATGCGACCAGTGCATCACCCCACAGTCACCATTCCCAGACTCAAGTCCGGTGCCGCTATCCTTGGCGAGTCAACACGGGTATACGGACATCGTCTCACTACTGCTGAAGGAAGGGGCAGCATGTGTTCCTAATACAAATGGAGAGTTTCCTATTCATCTCGCCGCTCGCGAAGGCCATGCGGATGTCTGCAGGTTGCTCCTAGGCCAAGACGGATGGGATTTTCCGGACAAATATCACGAATGGACACCACTTTTTCATGCTGCGCGTAACGGGCATACTTCATGCCTACACATTCTTCTCCAAGCTGGAGCCCGTGTTGATCGAACTGACGAGCTCTATCACCAAGCGATACACTACGCAGCATGGTACGGCCATCGTGCGTGCGTCGATTTACTTCTCGATGCGATGCCCAAAGAACCCCCCACAATCTCTTCCAACCTCAATCCTACACTTCCGCGGACTGCAAGTGACATGCGAATCGATGACCCTGATTCCATTCCATCTCTATCTTTACCTCCGCCCATAATGCCACATCGGGTCTATGGTCACAACTACCTCGACAAAAACTTTTTGGTGGTAATCACCGTGGGGTTACCCCTTGCGCCTGATCATACACGGTCGGGAAAGGCTATCAGATTTTATCCCCGCTTGTCAGATTCGATTTTAGCACAAAGCGTGTCGCTGCCTTCGCCAAACCGACTAAAGATGGTCATCACTGCGGGTCCTGGAGTCAACGCCCCTCCGTACACTATCGCACTTCCACGGCAAACCAATTATGATACATTTATGTTCCAGGCATCTAGCTTGAAAGACCTTATATTGGAATTTTCGATCTACCCGAACTTCGGCACCAAAACGATCGGTCGTGCTGTGGCTCCTCCGTCCTTCTTCCATTCTCCTGGCGGTAGTTCCACCACATTATCCATCCTGGATCATCGTCTGCACAGCATTGGCGAGGTATGCACCCAACTGGTTCCCTGGCGGACAAAGACTGACATTCACATCCAGGTTAGCTTCTCCGCCCATGTCATTACTCCTTTCCAGGGTATCACCCTGGAAGTCGGAGGCGCCGTCGAAACTTATTGGAAATCACTGACTCTACCCCAGGGTAACCCCTTACCCCCTAGCCCTCAATCGGTACCCCCATGGTGGCAATCTCCTAGATCGATGGATTCTACACACACGTCTCCTTCAATTCAGTCAACACACACCTCTCCCTTGCACACAGTCACACTATCTTCATTGTCTGGGAATTACGTTTATGCAGTTGTCCAGGTCACGCGAGATCTTCAGCCAGTGCTATATGGCGAGCGGTTGTTACCAGAACCATCTTATGATCTGGGCGTCTCTGATATTACCCTGGCACAATTCGATGCCTTGGCCAACCGGCTTGATAGGGGCGAGCAACTCATTCGCAGAATGACTTCCATTCAGGACTGGTATAGAATTCTACCGCGTGCGATGTTGCCGCTATCGCGGTTCATGCAGGTACGATGTTCTCTATATATGCACAGTCAGGAACTCCTATTTATGTAATCTCGCAGCTTTTACCTGCTCAGTTTGGCTTGACATTGGAATTGGCGCTTTATCCGAGTCAACCCATCAACCGCCACCTCGACCTTAATTTGAGCGTCAACGCTGTCTTTCGCACGATTAGGCAAACTTCGTCGTCTCTTGGTGGGGCCTTTGCACGTCGACGTATCGCCTTCACTTCGTTTTCTCACCGGGTTTGTGCGGCACTGAACTGGAAGCAACCAAATTGTAATCTCCCCTATTCCATTACTGCGGATCATCACCATCTCACGTCTCGCTTCGACTAGATCCGGTCTTCTTTTCATCGAGATGTGGTCAGGCTAGCAAGGATCATGGGTCAATTCCGCCCAACCCTGACTTTCGAGATGCCGGTGACGATCAATACTCCTCGAGTGTGGCGGAGGGTGTGGAATTCGCTAAAACGAACAACCTTTTGGGCGTATTTTTTGATTCCCAGCTATTGGTAATATGCAACGCCCTCTGTCATTCCGTCAGGCTCACCGTCATCTTTATGTACATTAGCTTCAAGTTCCCTCGCTCATCCAAGGTATCCGTGATGCCGGCTTGCTGGTGGGCATCCACGGTGGCCTGTCATCGACCGACGTCATATCTCAGTCAGCGGAGAATGCGCATGTTGACGCATATGTTCATGACGCCATGGTAGTGTACATGGACCGTTCCACAAACGATTAGGTCTACTTTTACATCCTGTCGTGTTTTCTATGATCTAGGATACGGTGGCTGGATGTGAGGCCCCACTAATAATAATACACTCATGTCTTTTTGATACATTGCCTTGATATGAACGAGTGAATTGCAATGGATTGGCGACGCTTTCTAAAAAGAGTCGAGGGGAACTTCATCCACCTCAAATGGATGCCTTGTACAGCGCGGCATACGAGCCACCTTTTTTGAGTAACTCTTCGTGGGTACCAAATTCGGTTATCGTCTACACATCAACGACGCCGCTATTAATGTCTAGAAGACGGAAGGGAGTTGGACATTACAAACGTACCCCTCGTTCCATCATCGCGATCTTATCGGCACGACGCGCGGTGGAAAGTCGGTGGGTAACGAAGATGACAGTTTTTGTCTTGTTGCCTGATGGGGACCCTGAGATACGATGTATGGTATCGAAAATTTTATTCTGTGCATGTGCGTCCAGTGATGATGTCTGCCAAGTCCTGTCAGTGATGCAGACTCGTGACGACATATGTACAGCTGGGGTGTGTCACTTACGGGTTCATCGAACAGCAAAAGGTCAACTTCCGGTCGATCAGCTCGCATAAAGGCACGGGAAATGGCTATCCTTTGCCACTGCCGTAAGATCAAGTCAGCAAGACACTTATTGTGATGAGTAAGCACGGTATAACATACCTCGCCACCCGATAGGCCATGATGTTGTCGTGAGGACATGCCGCAGCCCGGAGTGCCTGGGTATGCAGGGGCCACAGCATCAAATCCTGAGCTGTCCAACTTTGTCCTCAGACCGTTGGGAAGGGTATCCACAAAGGTATCCGCCCCGCCGAGGTGGATAGCACGGGAAACAGCCGCTTGTGACTGCAACTTCTGAACGTAACCCACCCCCACATTTTCTCGCACAGTGGAGTTGAACTTTGAAAAGTCTTGAAAAACTGCTGTAACATGCCGATGATAGTCAGTAGGCGACAGCCGTCGTATGTCAACACCGTTGACAAGGAGTTCCCCGTGGTCGAAATCTAAAATTCGCAGCAGGACCTTTGCAAGCGTGGACTTTCCTATTTCAACCCCGACAAGTCAAATTCAGCAACAAATCAACGTTCCTGACCGGAACTTGCCTGATCCGTTGTATCCAACAATCGCAAGGGATTCTCCGGCCTCCAGGCTGAAGGTGACGTCTTTCAGCGAAGCATCCTTACTTCCCGGGTAAGTGTACGACAGGTGCCTGTGACGGAGCATGAGCACGTTTCGACATATGAATACCTGATAAAGGTTAGAGACCTTGCTTCGATTTTCATCCCAAAAGGCAAGCTCGGATAACTTATGACGTCCTCCTCCCTCGGTTCTAGCTCGGGATGGATATTCATAGCTGCACAGAAAGCTCCCATCAAGAAAATACCCTGAAATGCCATCCGCGCTGTCGTTAAGAAGTTTCCAAATGTGAAGACCACAGCTTGGATTGAGCTCCGATATAGAGCCAATGATCCCAGTGATGCAGAAGTCGATTGAAACATAAGAAGGAGAGGAAGCTTCCGAGAGAGTTAGAAGCAGAACAGTGTGTCAATTGAACATCCAGATCAAGGATGCTTACATTTTGAAGGGCGAATAGAAGATCTGAAATATTGATCTGGCTCAGTAGTTGAGATAACGTCAACTGGTTCGAAGGCGAGGTCTGTCCGTCATACAACATGGCTTTTCTCGCATTCCTCCAAGATTGCAGGACCCATGGACCAAGGCCAAAGAGGAGCACTTCTTGACGATGAGATTCGTTGTACGCAAGATTTCGTAATTTTTCTTGACGCTCCGCGGTCCGAGCCTCGTCAGGAGTGTAAACTACCTCTGGGGATGATTGGGCGCCAATAAAACGGTTTAAGAGCAGAGGGAATAAGGCGGATAGAAGAGATAGAAGTAGCACTCCCAAGTTGGCGGAACCACCCGTCAGGGACAATAGCACCAGGAGGTGGGAGATTAATTCAGATATCAAGGCAAATATTTGTATGAAATCGAAGGGGGAGAGGAGGCCAAAACCGCCCATGCCGTTGAAGGAACGAACGAACAGATCGGATTCTTGAAGACAATCTCGTACGATGGGATCCGAGAGCGTCGGAATATCGAGACGCAGACGCTGTGCAATTTGTTGATATTCGACAAAAAATCGGGCCGATTCGTGGACAATAGTCTCATTCGAAGTGCTTTCAATATTATTAACGGTCAGCGGACATGAAAGTGGACTGGGACGCACGCAAATGAATCGATGGCTGTTTCAGCGGCCCGTCTTAATATTTCGGCGACTAGCAACCTCAAGAGTCGGGACCACGAGAAACATCCGGATGATATCAATGTCTGGAGCTGCGGTGATGTAAATGGATCAGAATCCCGGATTGATTTCCCGGCCGGCTTACCTCGTCAACTATCATTGCTTGGGAATAACCCCTGAATGCTGGAAAGAAGCCACGGACAATGTGGAGAATCATCATGAGAGATGTCCGAACGGGATGCAAGGCCCATAACGTAGACAACAAATCAGGGAGACACGCTTGGGCGATTGTGAAGGCAAGTTTGATGTTCGCCTCGTTGATGGGACGTTGTGCGCCGGGCATGAGATATGTGCCCCTGCGACGTGGCATGACGCGCGAAGCTAGCCAAGCCTGCTCCAAGGAGCGATAGGACGGGAGGGGTGATGACTTGGGCGGCAGGCGCGGTGTTGGACACCGACGCCTAAGTTGGCGAGACGGCTTTGAATCCTGACACATTCTCAAGGATGCGGGAGACTACGGGGAGATAATATGGCCTGGAAAGGAGGGTATAAGAATCGGGAAGAGTCACAGCATTCTCGGGGTTCACGTCAAGATGCCATTTGTGACGCAAGAGAGCAGGTCCGTCTCACCGCGAGCGAGATCCGAGGTGATGACTCTGTGCGGTGCAGACAAGTTTGGCAGAGACGTCCCGACTGGAGCACATAGTGAGAAGAAAGAGAGATGGCAGGACGTTTATGAAACTTTAGGTCATTTTAGGAATGAAAGAGTGTTGCGTGAGCACATTTCGGCGAGAACAGTACTAGAACTGTCACTGAGTAAATTGGACCTGTCCGGAGGGTGCGCGAATTGGAAGGAGGCGGCCCAGGAAACGGGTTTCACCACACGCCCAGGACGCAGTGTCTTACCGGTTGCACAGGTTGCTAATTGTCTTGCGCTCGGGGACAACAGCGACGGCGCACACAGTTGCCGGTTTCCCTCGCTGAGCGGGTCTCCTTGAGATATCCGTTTATGGTCCTACTCCACTTCAGGTCGTCCACCCGGCAATCTCTCCCACCCAAGCCAGGGAAAAAAAAAATAACAGAAATTCCCGCTCTGTCTCCCAGTTTTTGAGTGATACCACCATGTTACCCCCTGGCGAGGAGCTCTTGTCAAATGAATTACGACAGCTGGAGCTTCAGCGTGCCACTGAATCCCAATCTCTCCTGGTCTCCAATGATGCCGACATCCCCCGAGGTCAAGCCAACTCCCAACACGACTCCCCCCAGCAAGCTTCTGTACGTCCTCCCTGGCCTCATGTCCGCGACGGTTACGGCTTTCGACCACCTTCTGGTGTATCCACTCCACTTACAAACGGTGCTGGGTCTGGGAGCCCACTCCCTGACCCGAATGGCCTTGGGTGGCCAGGTACCGTCCGCTCTCTGCCCAACTCGTGCTCGAGTGCTCACATCTCCCCTTCAGCCAAGTCCACCGTCTCCCGTCTCAATGCCACCCCACAAGAGCTCGCTGCCCGTCAGGAGCGAATGGCATCTGCCGTTCGCACCATTTTGGAATGTATTGGCGAAGATCCTGACCGAGAAGGGCTTCTGAAAACACCCGAACGATATGCACAAGCCCTCATGTGGATGACCCGAGGCTACGAGGAACGCTTGGCAGGTGGGTTCACATCCTATCTTGTCGACTGCACCCTGCATGTCTTCCAGACGTCATCAACGATGCCGTATTCGCGGAAGACCATGATGAGATGGTTTTGGTCCGTGACATCGACATCTCAAGCCTGTGTGAACATCATGTAGTTCCGTTCACAGGAAAGGTGGGCAGCATCCCAAGTTCCGCAACGCCCACGATCAACTATTCTTAGGTCGCTATAGCTTACATTCCCAATCAACTCGTGTTGGGCCTTTCTAAACTCGCGCGGATTGCCGAAACATTCAGCCGCCGTCTACAAGTCCAGGAGCGGCTGACCAAACAGATCGCAATTGCGGTCCAGGAAGCAATCAAGCCCCGTGGAGTCGCAGTCGTGATGGAAGCCACGTGAGTGTCTTACTGATGACGGTCCATCTACTCAATGTTCCTCCTCCCTGCAGCCATATGTGCATGACCATGCGTGGTGTACAGAAACCGGGTTCCGTTACGGTAACTTCGTGTATGCTGGGGTGTTTCCGGACACAGCAAAAGACTCGTGAAGAATTCCTCACACTCATGAGAAAGTGAATAAAACTTACTTACCCTCCACTACTTCACGATTCAACTCGTCTAATCTGATTCAACTCGGAGCCACCTTTCAAGTAATTATTACTACTCACTAGTAATGTATCTAGAGTCTCAGCTTCATGATCATTTAGTGGAGAGGCAAAAAGTAATGTAAACAATGTACAGTCAGTAGACTCATCTATAGAGGATAATTAATCCTTCCTCGTCGATCGTGATTTATCCCCAGCCTGAGGGTCAATGGGGAGAGTCCTCTTAGCCAGTCCATGACGGTAACGATCGCGAATGATCCTCGGTCGTTTCGGAGGCTGCGACAATAGATCGCCGCCTGGGATGCTGTTGGCCTCCGCAACATCCTTATCCCGATCTAGGCGGAAGTGAGATGAGCTCGACTCAGAAACAGACGAATGATTACTACTCACCAGTTACCGTACGTTTCCTGTTATCACGCTCGTCCTCCTTCGACAACGCATCAGACCGGTAAGATACTGTTGGTGCCTGAGGAGCCGAGCGAGTGGCCTCTTTCTCGCTTATCCTTGCACGCAAGCTAGAGCTCGCGTCTGGTGTACCACCGCCTGTTGAAGCCGGAAATCCGTGTGGTCCGTGATCACGCTGTTGGCCTTTCCAATCACCACCACCTCGACTACCAACAGGGTCAACTTTGCCTCCACCTCTGGAACCGTCTACTGATGACATTGCTCTTGGGGCTGATGGGGTAGTCGGAGGTAAGTTTTTGGGACCATCAGGTATTCGCTTTTCGTTGGGCTGTTAGGTTATGTTATCACAAGTGTAATCACGCTGGTAACAGAGTCAAGTATACCTTATCGACAAGTAGGCGGGAGTCTCCCTCAGACGTTTGGGGTTCCGTTCGATGCCTGTCGGAATCCCGTTGTCGATCGTGGCTTTCCTTGTCAGAACGGCGACCACGGTCCTCTCTATGACTCTCCTTGCGAGAGCTACGCTTCGAGGTGCGGTCGACCTAGCAGCAGGTCAGCAAGTTATATTGGCCAAAGAGGGACACTGACATCGTCATCGGCAAGACGTCGTCTTTTGCCAAGAGCATCATCGCCAACCTGAGCGGCGGGACGGTGTCGAGCAGGGTCGGGTCGAGTAGGAAGACTTCTGGGCTCTGGGGTGGCGGCGGAGGCTGCAGGCGCCAAAACTTGACTGGATCTCTCTCGGTCCTTGCGCGACTCACGATCTCGATCCTTGTCATCACGACGGTGACGATCCCTGTCCCGATCCCTGTCTCTGTCGCGTTCTCTATCTCTGTCACGACGTTCCCTATCCTTATCCTTCTCCCGTTCTCTGTCGCGTTCCTTGTCGCGTTCCCTGTCACGCTCGCGCTCCCCGTGTCTGTCCCGTCCACGGTCTCGATCACGTTCCCTGTCGCTCTCCCTATCTCTGTCATTCTCGCGAGCTGATGTGCGGTGGCTCGAGACCCTCTCGCTTCGAGGACCGTGAGCAGTACTACTTTCTTTGCGGGATAATCGCGACTCTTGTCGAGTTTCCCGTTCCACGGCCCTTGCATCTACATGGTCACCATCTGTAGTTCCACGGTCAGAGCGGCGTTCGCCACTTGCTCGACTCTCCAAGCTATGATTCCTAGTGCCAGGGGACGCGGTGCGACGACGTGGCAATGGAGACGGGGCTCCAGAACCAGGTTGGCTGCGGCTATCACCTGTCGGTCGCCGGTCATCAGATTTCTCCGATGCACGGTGGCCAATTGTTTGCTTGGCAGTTTCACGGAGTTCTTGGGCCGAAAGTGTCTGACTGGGGGCTGTGGGTGGTGGCATGACCTCTTGTATCTGTTTGTCTTCAATCCTTTGCCTAGGGGATAGAGGAGGTTCTCGTGGGCTGAGGGTTGTAATGGCTGGCCGGGAATGTCTAGGAACCTCTTTGACAGGAGCTGGCGCCCGAATATCAGCAACCATTGGAGGTAAGGAACTTTGAACAGGAGCAGAGAGCTGCCGCCCTCCAAAGCGTGATGGAGCCGGTTCTTGTTGTGTGTGTGTCCTCCCTTCCTTTGGTGCAGTTGGAGTGAAGTCAACATCCATGGCATCTTGTTTCAATTTGTTATCGCCGTCCGGCGCGGGCGATTCACTTCTTTTTTCTGGTCTAACTCGCTTCACCTTCTCGGGTCTGGGAATGCTAAACGCGTCGCGCCTCGTTAAGAACTAGAATTAATACCAGCGGCATTCCTACCTTTCAATTGCCAACTTCGCCAAACTTGCCGGTGTAGATGGTCTTTCATCAATAATCTGGGACACGTTATTTGATGACTGAGCTCTTGGAGCCGCTGGAACGCCTGGGACTGTGCTGATCTCCCGGCGGGTGTCAGACGTCACGAGCACCGTAGAACCATTGGGTGGCTGCGCGGGACGTGATTTATCGAGTGCTTGTGAAGCCGACGAGCCAGGCTTCGGAGACATAGTACCACCGTTCAGCTGAAAGGGAGATCAGGTGGGAAAGAATACTAGCGTGAAATTTCTTACCTTGGGGGGTGTTGGCCGTGGAACTATCCACTGAGACTCACGCTTCTTCAAAGCTGCGGAGTATCTGTGATAACATCAGAGAATACCCCAAAGATGAAGAAAGCCTGCTCACGCCCTACTCAGTATCTTGAGATCACCCCGTTCCTCACCTTCAACTAGTTTATCAATCATGTTATCGATGACGGGTCCATATTCGCCAACAGATGCCAGGGGGAAGACCGGAAGAATCTCCTTCAGTACAATGATGGCATTGTAGACGTGCATGAATTCTCCTGTTTCGATGCAACTACAGAGGCTCTGTGAAGGATTGTCAATTTACTGATTCGGTCAGCGCCAGACCACCCACTCTTCCCAGCTTTCTGTGCCATTTGCGTAAGATCTGCTTGAAGCCTGACCAGGCTAACAAGTCCTCCGCTAAAATGTTTGCAAGGTCCTTGTTGGTCCAACGCGGCTGGAAGCCTGGAAGAAAAACAGTTCTTCCACTAATCTTCGTACGATTGTCCTGTGCGAAAAGTTGCTCGTCTTGTGCCCACTTCCATAGGTCCGTAAGAACCCCTAGCAAAAAGCGCCCTGTCCAAGAATATATTTAATAAAACCGCTATGCAACAAAATGAATCTGTGATTGCATACCATAATTCTTCGCTTCATATTCACTGCAAGAGAATATCACCGTTTTGACGTGATCTCCAAGTAGCTAGGGTCCATGGCCATCAATTACTAATCTCGTACAGAACGTCAATACTAACCTTGTCATAACACATCAAAGTGGGGAAGCCCAACGTTCCTTGCGTATGTATGACTTTGATGATTTGTGCGCAGTAGTCAGCGTCCATAGGTGACAATAAGCAACGTGGTTGGATGCAGTGTTCGATAATGGCAGATGCCAAAACTGCATAACGATGCTCGACTTTGGAAGTAGATAAATCACTTGAACTTCCGAGGATGGCGCAAACTCACCATGAGCAAACCAGTGTTGCTTCTCTCGTGCTAAACGTTTTAAGGTGAAAACCCTCGAAGCTGTCTGTTCCTTGAACTCTTGGGCCAATGTGTTGACAAACGCGTTGCAACGATCGCGTCTTGCTCTGTGTGAGCTCGCCGTGAGCCTCTTTGTGCGATCAGAAGAACGGTCGGCGCTAATGTACTTGGCGTCTTCTTGTCGACTGAGGGTACGTAATGCAGCTCCCTCTTCGTCGTATCTGGCGGCTGGCGGAGAGAGATCATACATCGACAACTGCCAGAACGTTAAGTAGAAACCAGGGCTGGATAGAACTTTAGCTCAAGGTTTCAACTCGACTTCACAAGACTTACCCAATCACGTCAATCGCACTGCTCCTTGCGATTTTCCGTACATCGTCGAAAAGCGCTTCCAGTTCAGGTATCCATGGACTCTACAAAACAGTGACGGTCATTGCACCGAGGATTTTAATCATGTATGGTGTGCAGACCTCTGCAGCAGGAGTGGTTATCTCCGGTTCAACATCCATCGCATTGTCCTCGTTGCCCTCAACCAATGGCGGCTTTTGTTCAGAGCTATCTCGTGGCGTATTGGCACCACTGGGCGACTCCATGCGCGATGCGGATGCGGATGGATCACGTTTTGCTGACAGGCGAGCCTTCAGACGCTTCTCGGCTTCTTCGTTAGCGACACGTTCTTTCTCTTGCATTGACAAAGCCGTATTCTAGAACTTGATGAGCGTTCAGTCAAACTATGGCTGGCTAAACATTTACCAATAGAATGTTGTTAAGCATCGGACGAATAATTTGCATGCAAATTGGAGCGGATATCCCATATAGCTCCCCGAGGTCGGCTAAAGAAGGAAGAATCCTCTTCGCATAGTCTTCTGGGGGAATAACAGCCGGAGAAGTAAGAAGTTCCAGGTACTGCAGCAGCACCCCGTGGGTCTGAATTGGACAAGCGACTTTGAGACCAAGATGCGAGCACGACATGACGCGCGACCTACGGTATCGAACAGACTTGCGAGGGACTTAAGATGGGTGTCTGGAGCCTTAAAAACGCAGGACTGACGCTGCTGCGCAACCTGAATAAGGAGAGGCAATGCCAAGGACGTCTCCAGTAGGCTCTTCCCCAGTCGTTGAGGACCTTTAAGTATGGCATCCCCAGGATCCAGACGGGCACCTCGAGTCGCGGAAGCAATTGCTTCAATGCGTAGCGCTGGACCACCGGCCATAGCAGCAATTTGCGCATCCGAGAGACTTGGAAGAGGTTCAATGCCAGCCATTTTCCAGATTAACTCGCGAAGAACCACGATTTCTGTTGTTTGCCCGTTGTATAGTTGATGTACAACGTATTTCAGGAGTGGGGACAAATCTGTACTGTATCGACGAAAGAGCATGCCAGTGAACGACGCGAGACCTGTTGTTGTCAATAAAATGTGACAAAATTGCACAACTAAACTTACTTTGCAACCAATCAGAGATATTAACGCCATCATCCTTCACCCGATTCTTATAGGGATTAGAGAGCGCATCGAGAATGATGTAGACCAGTACTTCAAACCCCATATTGGTCACATATCGGAGTGCTTGGATCACTACGCCCGCGAGATTGTCATACGCCATAATTTGGTTGACAGCGTTGGTAAAGAAAATGCAAGGATTAGAGTGGGCCAATTTCGCGACAGTACCAGAAAGTGTGTCAATAGTCTGGTGTGATAAGCGGCGCAATATTCCTTTTGATTCCCGATCGGCTTGCACTTGACGGATGCGAAGTTCCGGATGCGAATTGTATGTGCTTGTCTTCCACTCCCCGTAGAGTCTCCACCGAGCTGTGGTTTCGTACTGCCGGATAATGTTCCAGATCTCAACAGTGCAAACTGCATTTCCTCGGATAAGAGGTAGGGAAGGCAGGAAGTATAGCCGCAAGAGTCTGAACCAGAACGAACGAACAGGATTCAAGGGATCTGGCTCCCCCATAGGCTTCTTGGTGACGGGATCAAGAGGAACCTAGAAGGAAGATGAACGCATTGGCTAGTCACAAGGATTGGATTTACCGTAGACATTAATTGCGACCTTCCTAAACGCGTCACTTTCGAAACGAACAATGGGTCACGCGATATGTGAATGCCAACAAAGCTCATGAGAGGTTCAATGACGTCAACCAGATCCTCAAATGTTGTCGATAGCGGCACCCTCTCCGACCAGTCAGGGAAAAAGAATACAAATTCCGTTGACACTGTGCTGGGAGGTGTCGGTGCAACTAACGTCAGTTGTGGCTTACGGGAAGGGGTAAGGAGGACGCCAGTGGAACCATATCGAGCACGGGGCTGCGTGAAGCTGGGGTTCCGTTCTTTGAGCACGAAAGCCGTATCGTAGAGCGGTGCGATAGAATGCCTAAGGACGCGGAGCACCAAATCTGCGAGTTCGACATGAGCGTCTACGAACCATGGAAATTTGGTCAAGATCGCAAACGCGGGACGTAAAGCGCCAACGGAAAGTAAGGCGCTGACGAGAATTGCCTTCTGGTTGGGAAGCTTCCAATCGACGGCTTTTTTGGTTTCCTCTCCAATTTCTAAACGCGTCTTGGAGGTGGCGCTCGTCGACTCTAGGGGAGCTGCCATCGCTAGCTGCGTGATCTTGGCATCCGCGATTCTCTGGTGAACCTGGTCCAGATAATCCTTATGGTACGGCTCCATATCTTCATCAGAAGGGGACAACTGAATGTTTGACATGAATTCATGTCCATTTAACATGATAAAATCAACGCACATGGGGATATAATTCCTCAGGTGAAACAAACCCTTCCCGTATCAATATAGCGGCCGCAAGGTACAGGCCTTTTGGCGATGGTTCGTGAACGTCTGGACCCTGCACAGGATCAGAGGAGAAAGATATACTTGGACATAGGGCAAACCTGATAATAAGCAAACTTGAAACCAAGGACTTGAGCGAGTACCCGTGACTTGGGACCGCTCGGGACTGAATTCAGACCTTTGCAGTCGAGAGACAGAGTTTCCGCGGTTTCAAGAACTTCGTCAAGTGATTTCCCTCGATATTGGTCGGAAGATGGAACAGGTGGCATGCCAACGTTGAATTTGCCAGCCATAGAGCGCCTGATAGAACTAGCCCACGGAGAGAATGACAAAAGTGAGAGGAAGAAAGCGTGATGGGTCGTGATGTTGACGGTCATGACATCGAGGATGATGTCAAGGGCACGATTAGGATCGAGGTCAAAATATCCAATAAGGCCCATGATCTTGTCCCATACTATCCGAGAGCGATCCTCTATGGACGCGGCACTCTCAACGGGTCTGCCATCCTGTGGAGAATGCGAAGGTCCCAAAGAGCTCATCACCTCCACGCATAGTTTGCTGTAACCTTCGGACTGCTCGCGAAGAAGGTTGAATTTGTTTTGCTTGTAACTGCAGACCAATGACGAACGTCAACCTATGCAATAAACCGTCCGTATAGAACTCACAGGAGGCCTGTTCTTGTTCTAATCTCCTTCTTGTCGAATGATGACCTGTCCAACACAAGGCCTATATTGGCGAGAAGGCTTAAATCAAGGCGCTCCCTGCATACAGCCACATCGATGATTCCAGCAAACTAGGTAGAGAGTGGGTTCGATATACTTCAAACACTCGCTGATACTCACCAGGAGTCTCTTTACAACGTCAACAAGAAGTTGTTTGTCTTGCTCAGCAGCCTGCTTTATTCCCGCAGGTTTATGCAAATCACTGGTCGCAGGTGTCTGTTCCACATTCGCGATGGTAACCTTGGCATCCGTCACAAGTTCATCCAACTGCGCGTCAAGGGACCAGACGACGTCGACAAGCAATTCTCCAAAAAAAGTGTCGCTTTGTATGGGCCTAGACTGTACAGATGAAGAAGGCAAGGAAACCAGGATTGAGTGGACGAAGTCGACGAAGCTTTGCGGGGTTAATAAACTGCTCGGTACCCAAGCCTTCAAAGCAGAAAATAGCAGGGTATGATACGCAGTTGTGAGCGTATCAATGCTGGTCGGGTCCGTAGGGTTTAGATGAGCTGGAAGAAGGAAGTTTCGACTGTAGACGCGACGTTGGAATGAAAATGCCACATAGAAGAAGATTGAACATACCATTCGGTCTCCCCACTCTTGGACCACGTTTCTAAGCAACTATTGACCCTGTCAATGACATTCATGACCACCAATTGCAAAGTTGAGAAAAAAAACAGCAAGCACGAGCGCAAGCACAACACCTTACTGCAAGTCAGGCGCCAGCACTAGAAAAGACAAGCATAGTCATTGTTGTCCTTTGTTGACGTGTGTTGTCCAAAGCCTTGCTTCCCAAATGTCCTCAAGACTCGAGTTATTTACTACAAGTACAGTAGGCCTGACGCTGTAAGTGGTGGCAAGACTTTCTTGCGTCATTTCAACGGACGATGCTTGTGTCATACGGCCTCATTGGAAAGCCAGTGTCTCATTTCGCTGGCATGATTGTCCATCTAGGGGGCTCATCATCCCGACTCTACTGTCGGAAGAGCACTTCGAATATAGTGGATGGTAAGTTGAAATCCCATCGTGAAGCTTGTGCGGCTAAGACCGGTTTGGTCACTGTGCACCACGCGAGCCCCAAGTATATTTCGAGTCCCAAACCAGGACGGGCTAGCTTTGAGCTTCAGAAAAGGTCCGAGACTATTAATCCACTCAGTGGCAGGCTGTTCGACTCGTGACACATGTCGCCATGCGGTTGCTCACACAGCCTAACCAAGCCTCGAATCGAGGTCCCCACGGTGGAGGCCGCATGTCACCTCAGTCGCGGTCGCGTTGAGACGGTTATCTGGGATCACTCGCCTTATCTTGATACGCACCGAGAACTTGAAGGCTCACCTTGTGCGGAGCCCATCCTCAAACTTCTTAGCATACACGTGCCGGCACCTCCGGACCACGATGCAATCATTACGACCCTCAACTGGTGACGGCTATTGGCTCAACGCCGCCCGTGCTGCTTCTTCGAGTTGCTTCGACAGGCACCATACCATGAATTTGCCTCGAACTGTGTCACTAATGATCCGACGGTAGGGTGGCTTCATTGTCGGCCAGTATTCTCCGCATGGACATTTTAAGTTTCAAATCACTAACGGAGCTGTCAATTTCATCCGAAACTCACATGCTCATTTCCCGTGACGTTTGATAATCGCAGGGACCTATAAGTACTTGCGTGATTGGCGATAGGACTCCCGTGCCCACACTCCCCCCGTTCTCATGGCAGACATCCTCCCAGAGAAGGCGCTCGAAAGTGGGAGCGAAGACTCCGGCTCCCAACGCGAGGAGATCTTCGAACGCCCCACAGGACTCAAGGGAGTCTACTACCACCCTTACTTCCAAGTGTCTATGCTTGGATTCGTCTGTTTCATGTGCCCTGGCATGTTCAATGCCTTGGGAGGGATTGGCGGAGGCGGTCAAGTCAACACAACGGCTCAGTCCAACGCTTCTACAGCTACTTATGCTACCTTTGCATTCTTTGCATTCTTTTCCGGGTCCGCGCCGCTCTTCCATACAATACTTGCTGATGTGACTGATACTCCGCAGAACGATCAACAATGTACTTGGACCTCGACTAACTCTATTCCTCGGAACCCTCGGATACTCTCTGTATATTGCTTCATATTTGTACGCATTTTGCGTTGCAATCTCAGCTGTTATGGACACACTCATGTATTTTTAGGGTGGATAATATTCATACCAACGCATACGATTTCGTCGTCGCCTCGGGTGCCATTCTTGGAATGTGTGCTGGAATGCTATGGACCGCGCAGGGTTGTATGATGATGGCTTACCCCACAGAGACACAAAAGGGTGTCTTCATCGGTATTTTCTGGGCAATTTTCAACCTGGGTGCTGTTATTGGTTCCGCAGTTGCATTTGGAGCCAATTTCAATAATCAAGTACGTCGTTAAGTTGCTGATGCTATGTCGAATTTCATTGTTAAACGCCTTATTAGAGCAACTCAGGTGAGTTCATACTTGAACGCCATCGCGATTGATCTGAACATAGCTTATAAAGTTGGCAATGGAACCTATGTGGGTGTTATATCACCTTCAGAGAAACAGCGTGCTGAAATTCACGCACTGCCAGATCGGCTTCTTGGTCCTTACTCTCATCGGAGTGTCCTTGGCTCCACTAATGGCTGACCCAAAGAGGATTGTTCGAACGGATGGCACGAAGGTTACCCTACACCGTCAGCCATCCTGGAAAACAGAATTTTACAGCCTTTACGTTGCTCTGAAGACTGATCCAATGATCATCTTACTGTTCCCCATGTTCGTTGCAAGTAACTATTTCTATACATGGCGTGAGCATCCTATCTCAACGTCTTGTTGTGATAAACTGAGCGCCGTAAAAATAACTAGAGCAAAACGATTATAACGCCGCACTTTTTAACATTCGCACACGAAGTCTCAACGCGTTCGTCTACTGGGCAGCGCAAATCTTTGGGTCCCTGTTCCTTGGGTACTGCGTCCTCGATCGGTCGAAGTACAGACGCCGAACTCGCGCGTTTGCTGGTTGGGTCATCGTAACAGGGATGGTCTTCATTGTCCACATATGGGCTTATATGTATCAAAAGTGTGTTTTTTCTTGCCAGTTCTAAGAACATTCGAATTCAAGGAATGCGTAGGGATTATACGCGAGCTACTGTTCCGTCCATCAAGATGGATTTCAACGACTCTGCTTATCCAGCACACGGTTGGTTATACATTTTCTGCGGCCTCCTTGATGCCATGTGGCAGACATTTGTGTATTGGCTCTTGGGAGCTATGTCAAATGATTTGGCAAAGCTTGCTGTGTTTACTGGATTTTGTAAGTCGTCCTGATGTTGTCAAGTTGAAACTAAAACTCAACGTTCACAGACAAAGGGTTGCAATCCGCTGGTGCTGCCGGTGTGTGGCATGCGGATGCTATTGACTCACCGTAAGTGTTGTCCTTTCTGGTGGTTGAGGCACAATGGTCATCTGGCCTTCCCCACAGCTACATGAGTATATTCATCTCTACATGGGTTTTGTGTGCCGCAGGAGTGATCTTCGCTCTTCCGATGATCCACTACCGTATCAAGGATCATACCGACCTGGACGATGCACAATTGTTCGTATTTCGCTTCTTGTTTGTCTGATTTAGACTGACAGTTTGACCAAATAGCGAAACCGAGGCGCATGCCGCCTAGGGCATGTGACCCGCAATAGTGGAATCGATCAATCTTAGTACCTCTTCCAACTTGATAGCTTCAGGTCACAGTGGTATATGTGTTGGAGAACCACCCTTTCAGATACCATGCGCATAGCGAAATCGGGTTGATGTTTTTCTTTCTGAACCTTGAATCGGATAATCTTGAAACGTTGATGTGACATTTGCGAGACATGTGAGGGCGGCTCGGCCTGCTGACACCAATCCTAAATGGACATGTCAAAAGTATCAACCCCGTTGATATGGCCGGGTTTTCACTTGGCAACACGCGTGACACGCCCAACATATTGTCAACTCTCATGGTGATTGATGAACCTCCAATCACTATGGAAATGATTTCTATGTGCAGGGACAATGGAGAGCGCAGGAGTATGGTGTTTCACGATTCAACAACGTGAAACACTTCGAGAAACAAATCTGGCCACTTAAAGTTGCACACCCTGAACAGACAGCGGGTCAGATTTATGACATGTATACGTACTCAAGTTGGTCTATACACAGCGACGCCATTGAGACAATCCGATTAGGTTTCAAGGCCAGTATGCTTCTCCAGCCTATGTCCACTAAGTAATGAAAGGTGCTCACCCGACAGAATTTGCAAGCCAGAGGGGAAAACGATTCGTGATCGATGAATTACGGAACAACGCGGAGGCTACTCCTACAGCCAAATACCTGTTAACTAGGTACAAGCATAGTTCTGCAGGGTACCTGCCGACAGAACCGAGGGCTAAAAGAAATTGTTTAGTGGGCAGGACGATCACCACTCTCCCCAATTCGATGAGGTAAAGGACGGCCTAGTGTGTTACCTGACACCTTCCTCCCCAGGTCCTCGACGGCTCGCTGGATAATTGCCGTAACTTCGCTCCGAATCTCATCCATCTGGACAAGTTGTTCAGCGACCTCGCGCTCGACGAGAGCATCTCCACCTGCTTGGACAATCGCGTCCGCCATCCACCCGCTAGCACATGGGGCGTCACAGAGCCCTGGCCTAGTTGGTGGCTCACTGCGTCGTGTGGGGTTTCCTACTATGCCAGCCGGGGAAGAGGCGCGCTTCTGCCTGCGCAGCGCGGCGTCCAATGCAATTGCGATCTCATCGGGCGGTATCGGGTCGCCGAACGTAACACCGAGCTGGATACCTACCTTTGGGAGGTACTTGTACGGGAACCGGCGATGCTCTGGCATTAGTTTATCGAAGCCTGTGCACATATCATAAGATACAAGCCAGGAAGAGTGGAACACCGGCGTGAAATATCCGTACCGGTTAGCCACATGGGTATTATTAGGGGTGGGACATTGGTCTCCATGATGATCCGACCACTGATGGAGGCGCATCACAATGGTAAGAAGAATGCACCTCATTGTGCAATGTAGAACACGTACACGCCCCATTTGAATCGCGGTAAATATGCGATACCATCTGTCAGTGGGTACACAGCAGGTTGATGTACCTTTCCCTCGCCAAACATATGCAGCTAGAACGAGTTTGATATGGATAGCAAATGTGGCGACAACACAGACGAACCCAGTGACCCTGATTCAACTTTTCGATAGCCACATCAAGTGCGGGCTGCCAGATACCATTTCCTCGAAACGTTTCTATTACCTGGCCTTTACGAAAAAAAGTAGAGAAGAGACTTTCTGACCAAAGTAGCAGTTCAGCGTGGAGAGCAGAAAGAACATAATCTTCGTTCCACTGACGGATTCGTAAACATGATATCTGAAGCACCCAGAACCCATCGTGTAGTATGTGAGTTGGCAAAGTTTTCGAATGGCAGTATACCCCACGCTAGCGGATCATCGAGGCTAAATAAAGAGGTAAGGGGTAGGATGTTGGCGAAGAGGGGGGTGGACAGACGTGGACAGATGGTTGGATACTATAGCTGAGATTACAATAGGTGAGACTGGTATGCGACGCCACGTACCTGTCACTACACCTTGACCACTGTGTCTGCGATCACTCTTGAGCGCGTCTAATAGGGTGGGCAAATTGCTAATGGTGATAGAGCAAAGACCGGAATTAAGGAAGGCTTTGCAGGTGAGTCCTACCGCCGATATGATTGCGGAGGACGGGAGCTGGGACATGGAAGATGAGGAGGAGGACAAGGTCGTATACCCACGGTGACCGTCTCCCGATCATGGCTGACTAAGCGAAAAGAAATTGCGAGCAGTCTGAGTAAATAATGTTTAGCCAACCTGAACCACTCTGTTACCCGCTGTGCCGCTCCTCCCCCACCTCCTCACGACGTGCCACGCCAGGGCTTTTCTGCGTGCTTCGTGCCGCTTTCTCCTTAAAGCATAATCCTTCATGCTTGTTGCGCTCCTCATATCTTTCCTCTCTGCTTTCCTGCTGCTATGTCTCTTTTCTCCGGCAGTGAGAAAGTCGATCATGGAGGGGAGCGACGCACTCGACGCTCACGAGGCTGGCCTTGCATTGGTTGCGTCGCGTACGTAGTGCTTTCTTTGACTTGATCGACCTCCCTCACGATTTCACAGGAAATCCGGTCAGAGAGAGCGGTCCACCAGCATGCATGGCAAAATTAATTATGTTGAGACATAAAGTGAGTCTGCATCTATCCGCTTTATCTCAGGTACCAATGTTTTCACAGATGCAGACCAGCGCACGTAAACGCAGAAGTCCAATGTCCGCACGTCAATCACGAAACTTTGCACTCATTCAGCCTGCGCGCCCCCGCACCACCTGGGTCCGCTTTGGCAGACCTCTCGCGGGCAAACAGAATCACTAATTACCGACTTTTACCTAAATGCTACGAGAAATTTATTCAAACCTTCGAACTATACCAACGCACTCGATTATTTAACACGGCGATACCCTTTCTTTGTTCTAGAGCTTCTCGTTTCCCGAGTGCGAATTCTGTGCATCTTGTTGGTACCGCTCGGTCTTGTTACAGTTGTGTATACTTGGATTTTTGTTGCAAGGGTATTTGCGTGTGGTGATTAGTTATAGTGGAGAAGAGTACAAACACAAGTACAGTAGAAGATAACGAAGTGGTGTCCGCAAAGAATTCCATTTATGCAAATCTGCCCTTCCTATTAGATACGGTGGACAACAAACTTGAGGTCTTCTGAATCGTCTTGCGCGCTTCGCTGACGGTCGCTGCACTCGACGACTGCGTTGACCTCAGCGATCCACCTCCCGCCTTGACTTTGGTATGGCCGGTAACAGCGGTACCGTTACCCGATCGTCCTGTGCCCTGGTGCCGGTGGCTCTGATTTTTGGCCCAAGACATCATCTGTTTGCGTTCTTGCTCGTTCTCCACGTGTCGCTGGGGACAAATTGCCGTGAGTTCGTGTGGAATCCTTGCGAGAACGGACGAACCTCTACATCAAAGTCCACCTGACCAGCGTTTGGATGACGAGCTGTGGTTTTACTCCGTCGATATTCCACCACCTTTACAGAGACTACGTCGTCTGCATCAATCATCATGGACTGGTCAATCCAACTTGTGTCCTCGGGGTCCAACACCTCGACATCCTATGATCCTGGTTCAGAGACGTCCAAGAAGTATACGATTCGCACTAACAAGGTTATTTTGCGCCATCTCGCGCACACGTTGCCGAATTTCATTTACAGATATGGTCTCTTGTTCTTCAGGCTCTGCACCTGGGGCATCCTCGTCATCTGCAGGCATTGTAACGCCTTCTCGCAAATGTCCGAATTCGTCATCTTCGTCGATGAGGTCTTGGTGGTAGGTATTGTAGAATGCTCTTGTTTCTTCATTTTGGCCTGAAAACTCATGAGTCACATATAATATATTCGCGACCGATAACTGACCTAGTGCTTCCAGACTGTCGCCTTCAATCTTTCGTTTCTTATGTATCCGTTGGCGAATACGGCGCGCATCGTCGTCATCATCTTCGTCACTCTCATCTTCGAATCCTACCCCTCGGTCACGGCTGCGCTTCATCCGGAACTTGCCCTCGACGGCATCCTGGTGCAGTTTCTGAAGTCGCTGGTCGTCTTCCTCCTCGTGTTCCCTGACAGAAGAACTTCGTCATTGAACAGCAAGGATTAGAAATGCCCAACTGACCTGTGTTTCTCCAGAACACGTTCTGCAGCCTCTGTTTCAGCATCCATGACCGCGTCGTCCACAAGCCCCTCGACAATCTTGTCCTGCTCATTATCATCCTCGTCATCGTCATCTTTTTTTGGACCTCCAAAACCAAACATATCGTCCTCGTCGGATTCCTCGGCCTCAACCGCGACGAATTCGGACTTCCCATGTATTTCTTTCTGTGCTTTGAATGGTGGTTTAGAGGCTTTACCGAGAATATCAAAGACGTTCAATTTGGCGACTAGACTGCCATTTTGTCCAAGAGATTTCTGTTCCAAAGGTGAAGAGCTGCGCTTGCGCAATCGTCTCAGTGGCTGCGGCTCCGGAGATAGCTCCTGAGAAACGGTGAATGATAGTGTGCGGAGGGGGGCGCGAGCGCTAAGCGGTTGTGTTTGTGTAGGGTGAACCTGAGTCCCAATGAACTTGGACGCCTGGGAAGGCGTCGTACGGTACACCTGAGGGCTTGAACCTTCAGGGCGAGTTTGTGTGAGGAATCTAGGAACAAAACCAGGAAGTAATCAGAGGTAGAAGTTCTCGAAGAAACTACTCATACCCATGGTCGTTGACATAGAGAGGTTCTTTCGGTCTGTCATTCTGTTGGACTGCGGCAGCAACAACGTATTCTTGCTCTTTCTCAAATATAGTTTCAGCTTTCTGTCTTAGAGTCCCGCTAACCTCAAGGGCAGGCTTCAGTCCAACATCGAGTGTTAATGATAACTCGTCGTTTCCCGCCCCACGGACAGGTTTCGTCAAGCTCCGATCCTCAGCCTAGTTACGAAAGGTTAGTAAGTGAAGTTCATAAGTGGCGAAGATATGGATCAACTAACGGAGAACAGTTGCGAAAAGCCGCCATTTGGGAGAGGATTGATGGCGATCAACGAAGGTTCAGGGCCGACTTGACTTTGCAGCCTTTCCAGAAAGGAAGGCTGTAGCGGCTTGAATCCGGGCGGGTCATTCTCATCGTTCTCCGAATCCAAAGAAAGACGATTTATCCGGCCGATGCGCTCACTACGTAACACTGGTGGTGACCCAAGGCTGAGTGTCGACGCAGAAGGGTGGGGTGGCGATATCGTTGCGCTGCGCAGAAGGCCCTCTGTGAAGGTAGAATTCGTGGGAGGGGAGGATAAGAAAAGGTCATCTTCGTCTTTCGAAATATCTTTCAGTGGTGATCTGATATCTTCCTTTGGAGAACTTGTGGTGTCATTGAAATCTGGGGCCAAAGAGAGCGAGAGACTGTAAGTCCTTCGAACGTCATCCTCAATATCGGATCCTAGCCTCGAGCCGAATGCTATCTCTGAAGACGACGGCTCATAACGCACGACAGCCTTGTTCTCCTTGTCCTCGCTGCGGTCGTACATCAATTTTGCGCTGTTCTCCTTGTCGTTTTCATCCTCGGTTTGAGACTCCATCGAGGAAGTGGAATCCCTCTGCACGCTAGGCAAGTTGCGATGCATGGGTTGTTCCTCTTCATCGTCAGATCCCACGACAACACGAGTATGCCGCTGGCCAGACTTGTTTCGTCTCAAAGGCGCGGCAACTTCCTCCTCGTTGTCGTCGTCCACTTGCCATTGCGGAACTTGTAAAATCTCCGTATTGTCGTGACGCTCATCGTCTTCATCTGCATCCATGGGCTCGGGGCTTGTGGAACCGCGTAAATCTGGGGTATAGTCTCCGTCGCTCTCGTCAGAGCTTGGCTCATCCCCGACTGCACTGTCAGTGTCGACGGCTTTGAGACCCAGCTCAGCGTATGCCCCAAGCTTCTGTGAAAGTGAGCTTTGTGGGTCGTCACCACCGGTGTCCCGTGACAACCTTCCCCCTCCTTTGACCCACTCCTCTTCGTGCTGTTTGATGGACTTTAGCTGTGCTTCGGTGTGTTGCTTGATCATAAATTGATCTAGTTGCGTTTTGGTGAGCTGACCCGTGGAACCTTTCCCTTTACGTGCAAAGGACGGTTTGGCAAGCTCCTGCCATTCCTGTTCCGAAAGCTTGCGAGGAGAAACCACGGCGGGGCGAACACTAGGATGCTTGATTCTGCGTAACGTGGTCATATCCTTGACTGGGCTACCATGAGTCTTGTCCAGCCTCCGCTGGGCAGCTTCTTCACGAGCGACAGTATGCATGTCATCTTTGACAATCAACAAGTCATCGTCTTCGCTGTCGGCGTCGGAAGCTTTACCGGTGTCTGCCTGTTGCAAGGCGACCAGCTTCATTGCGTGTAGCTTCTGCCGCTTCCCAGTTACTTGTTGAATGATAGAAGTTACTGACGGCATCTCGTCATCAGAGCCGCCCGCCGCGGAAGGGAGCGCCTTGATGTTCTCAGAAGATGGTCGATTGCTTGTTCCTACATGTGCAAAGGGTCTTAAAAGCCCAGTAGGGGCGCCAAACATACTATTGAGAGGCGGCAATCGCGTGGAGTCGTCAGTCGGAGACGAGAATTTCTCAATCGGGTCTGAAGGCAACTCTGCACCCGAAGTTGGGGTCACAATGTTATCCCGCCTACAACGGAGGAGATGAGTATCACTGTTAGATGAGCAGCAAGGCAACGAAGTTTACCGAAGACCAGCAAAGAATGCAGGCAGCGAGTGCTTTTGTTCTTGTGTACGTATGACTTCCACAGGGCGATTAGCCGCAATTCGGGAGGATTCGAATACAGCCTCGCGTCGTTCCTTCTTGGTTGGTGCCTGTCATTGTAACTTTGAGCACTGGGCGAGTCAAAAGTGGATACGATCGAGAACCTGTACCTTTGTCTTGTGGCGTACCAAGGGCTCGCTTTGCCTTCTTTTATTTGACTTGGTCGGAGGCTCAGTACCCAAGGGTTGTTCATTGTCAAAGACAAGCGGGAGCACGTCACGTGCGGGCGCCTTTCCCTTTGTCTTTCTACTCACCATCGGGAAGTCGGCGGAAGTAGGGGGTGTTGGGGACGACCGAGAGTGCGGGGTTGTAATGGCGTGCCGAACAGGTGAAACAGAAGATGATTTGTTGGGTTCCTCCGCTTCTGAATCAGAGGAAACAAGGCTGGAGACTCTCCGTGTACGTCGCTGCACAAGGGGGGACCCGGGTGGGTGTTCTTGGGCAGAAGCAACCTGAAAGGAAGCAGAGGGCGGAGACAACGAGGGAGGAGAGAGATCTGCAGAGGAGGGGCGCGCTTTAGATGAAAGGATTGTAGTACCCATGGAGACGCTTTGAAGGTCTTTCACTTGAGACGGTCCAGCAGCTTCCCTGGATGGTGACTGCGCGTCGCGGTCGTCGAATTCATCATCTAATTGCTTCAATTGATGCCTGAAACTGAACTGGAAGGTGTCGGCCGCGTCGTGAGGTTCAGTGTCTGACGCATGGACAGAAGGGGACAGAGAGTGCAGCGTAGGGGAATGCGCCACGGTTGCATTCGACCGCTTACCGTAGACGACTGGGGCACGCTTCATGGGTGAGTGTGACATGATTGGGGGATGGCGAGGTGTTCGTGGCAGGGAAGACGTGACGTCCCACGAGTGTGACTGCACGCGTTTATGGCAATCATCGCGTCGCGCTTCTCTCGCCGCCAACGTCGCCCGTCACACACCTCCTGTGCGCCCTCGACGCGTCCAACGCGCTCGCCAGGGTCTTTTGCTCGCAATGCGAGATGTGTACTTGCGTGGGAATTAGCAGAGACAGGGGCTGCTCAATATGGTAAGTGCTGTACAGTCTATCAGCCACGTCTCGGCAAACTCCGACCTAGATCATCATCAATATTGTCGTCGTCTTGTTCCCCACCCTTCAAGATGAGGTGCGTACAGTCGCAGACGTGTCCGTTGTGCTCCTCGTTCACGTCTGTCTCTTTTCTAGTCACCGCAAGGTTCGCATCCCCACCGATCTCCTCAAAAGCCCTGTTCACTGACCATGCCGTCCAGTACGAAGCACCCCGTCACGGCTCCCTCGGTTTCCTCCCCCGCAAGCGTGCTGCACGCCACCGCGGAAAGGTCAAGTCCTTTCCAAAGGTCTGTATAACCTCTGGTCTCTCTTCTGTCCTCTGATACCCCATCAGGATGACCCCAAAAAGCCCGTCCACTTGACCGCCTTCATGGGCTACAAGGCCGGCATGACTCACGTCGTTCGCGACCTCGACCGCCAGGGTTCCAGTACGTGTCTGGTTCTTATATCCATTCCATGCCTTCTTCCTCACTCCCTTGATAGAGATGCACAAGCGCGAGATCGTCGAGGCCGTCACAGTCGTCGAGACACCACCTTTAATCGTCGTCGGTGTCGTTGGCTACGTCGAGACTCCCCGTGGTCTCCGCACTCTCACCACTGTCTGGGCGTCTCACCTCTCCGACGAGGTCAAGCGTCGCTTCTACAAGAACTGGTACCGTTCCAAGAAAAAGGCATTCACCCGCTACGCAAAGAAACATGCAGAGGATGGTGGAAAGTCCACTGCTCGCGAGCTCGAGCGCATCCGCAAATACTGCACCGTCGTCCGTGTCCTTGCACACACCCAAATCCGCAAGACCGGCCTTAGCCAGAAGAAAGCCCACCTCATGGAAATTCAGGTCAACGGTGGCTCCGTCGCTGACAAGGTCGAGTTTGCACACGGCCTCTTTGAGAAGCCTGTCGACGTCAACGCCGTGTTCGAGCAAAATGAGGTCATCGACGTTATCGCTGTCACCAAGGGTCATGGTTTCGAGGGTGTTACCCACCGTTGGGGCACCAAGAAACTTCCTCGCAAGACTCACAAGGGTCTCCGCAAGGTTGCCTGTATTGGTGCATGGCACCCTTCCAAAGTCATGTTCTCTGTCGCCCGCGCCGGTCAAAGTGAGGACATCTTGCGACCCCTGACTGACATGTATCATATTGATCGTGTCCATAGACGGTTACCACCACCGTACCGAACTCAACAAGAAGATCTACCGCATTGGCTTCGGCTCCGATGATTCCAATGCCTCGACTGAGTCGGACATCACGAAGAAGACGATTACACCATTGGGCGGCTTCCCCCATTATGGTGTGGTGAAGAACGATTACTTGATGCTCAAGGGTTCAGTTCCTGGCACCAAGAAGCGTGTCATCACACTCCGGAAATCGTTGATGACCCACACCTCGCGCCGGGACCTCGAGAAGATCGACCTCAAATTTATCGACACGTCATCCAAGTTCGGTGTAAGTGCCCATGCCCCCTCCGTCCTCTCTCTCCATTTCATGTGTCGTTCAGCATGGTTCCTTCCAAACTGCCGAGGAAAAGGCCGCGTTCTTGGGAACGCTCAAGGCCAGGGATTGATATCATGTTTCACGTACTACTTAGGCATCATGTTCTTTTATACACACCTTGCTATGAATGTCAACCCTGCATATGCATTGACGTTGTCGGCTTGAGATTTCGGAAGCACTAAAATTTTGTCGCCGCGGTGGCGTTGCTCGTTTGGTGCTCTCACTACGACTGTCACGACCTCGCACAAGTGCCAGTCTCGGTATGTTCACCTTATGTATCCGCAAACAAGCCACTCACTGCATCGCAAGGATGACTGCACTGCACACTTATGTTTGCAGGGTCCACGTCGGGCCTCTCCTCCCAACTACCATGCAGGCTTTTGTCAAACCCAGCCCTTTCCCTTCTACCACGCAGCAGAATCCCCTCTACTTCACGCCATCTGCAAAGCGTAGGGCGAAACGTGCCAAATCCATCCGTGACGAACAGCTCGAGCCCTCACTTGCTTCCATCTCGTCCTACTGTTTCTGCCAACGGAACTCCCTGTCTGGTTCGCCCATCTGTTTCTTCTTGCGTGCCAACCCTGCTCGCAGACAAAAACGGCGTCAATCATCTCGTTGGCATTGCTTCGCCCTCAAACACGCAAGGCCGCCAGCAACCAGGGCCCGTGTCCCACACCCGGCGCCCTCACGGAGCTCTCGCCCCTACCAAAAGAAAATGTCCTGCTCAGAGACGTCGTACACTTCTATGGGTCATGCTCACGGCCAAAACTCCCGATCGTGCATGGGCGGCTTACGAGGAATTACTTGTGTATCGCGTCGCAATACCGCATCACTTGCTTCACCAGTTGGTGCGACTCCTTGCGTCAATCAAACCCCGGACCAGGACCGTTCATCTTCAGCTCCTTTCTGTCCTAAAGACTCTAGACAGGAATGGCGGTCAGCTTCGCTTGTGGGAGTGGAACACGCTGATAGACAGTGCTGGAAAACAGTGGCACAAGACGAGACTGGAGGATTACGAGAATTCTCTCGACATCTTCAATAAGAGAGGTGTCCTGCCTGCAGGGAATGCTGCCTCCGCTGACGAGGCTGACAATGCAGAGGCAGATTCGTATGTGTCACAGCAGAACCCAGATATCTGGACGTATAATATTCTTCTATCCATTGCCTCTCGCGCCAACTTGCCACTTATCGTCCGTCATGCATCATCCCTTCTGCTTGCCTCGGGTCTTCCACCAAATCGGGTTACTCATCTATGCCTCCTCCGCTACTTTGCCGTCCGGAACGATCTGCGCAGTGTTCGCTCCACGCTGCGCAAGATGAAACAGCAAGGTTTGGAGATCGGTTTGGATGGTATCAATGCATGTTTATGGGCGTATGCACGAAATGGTCGTTTTGACGTCTCGTTACGCCTTTACCGCATCCTCCGCAGCAACGTCAGGTCTACACCCAATCTTGGAGAACACATCATGGAAGAGGATATTCGCTATATCCACGACACCGTTGGGCTTGACATTTTGGACTTTGAACCCGACGAAACTACCTACACCATGATGATCCAAGCCCTCGCGTATCACGGAGACCTGAGGAATGCTCTCAGTGTCTTTGTCGATATGCTTTCGACCCCCAACCGCGAAGCTACTACCCACAGAGATGATGGAGCAGTCGACCCTGCGTGCTATAAACCATCCATGGCAGCTTTTAGGGGGCTTTTCCTCGGATTTGCCCGCCATGGACGAGACGCAGAGCATCGTACAGTGGATATGGAACCCATCTCGACCCTCTTCTCGTCATCGCAAATTATTTGGGACCAGGACACTCTGGAGACCGTATTCGCGGCGTTCTTACAGCTCCCGAGCCCCCCAAAGCCAACCGACAGAGTTGTTTATTGGATCCTCGTCGCATTTGACAAGACGAGCGGCAACGATTCCACCAAGCTCCGTGAGGTATGGACCAAGTTGGAAGCCAAGTATGGTGAGGGTTGGGGCGGACGCTTGGAGGAAATCAGGACGTCCATCTTTACTTGAGGAGAGCGCAAGGCATAATATGACGACGACTGGCACGTCCATGCGTTTTGCTACGTATTCAGTCTAATACAATTGTAGTAGAGTTACAAGTATTCCGAGTGCAAGGATTGATTGATCGTGATTGCGTGTTAAATGTCCTGGTCCCCCTGACCTCGCCTCCATTGGACAAACTCGTCCCACCCCACCACACACTTTCTGCTTTGGTACCTGCGAAGGCGGATGCTTCGCCGTATCTCTTCGGTAATGGACCCATCCCAATCAGCTTTCCGGATGGCACTGTCGATCGCCTCAATCTTATCCCATCCCTGCTCCACCATGACGTTCGGCAAGAACGTGGCCGAAAGCGTGTGTCTGGAAAAGAAGCGGGGGAGGAAGGAAGACGAGGAGAGGGGAGAGGGAGAAGACGAGTCTGTGGAGGGGTATATAGACGGATTTGGGAAAGTAATGTATATCCCATGAACACCGACCGTCCAGTCGAGATACGACGACGCGTCCTCAAAGTCGGTCAACAATGAAATCCTGTGGGGTATGAGCGGGCGCACCCTGCGAACGAGGGGGGGACGCACCCGCATTCGAGCAAAGGCAGCTCCTTGGCTGCAATCTTGTTGAATCGGGAGTCCTTGAAGGCACTTGTGAGCGCATATTCGGCGATGCCCTGGCGTATGGACATGGGCTCAAAGTTGCCTATGCAACCTCTCAGCCTGGGTGCACGTCCTGGACGAGAAGACCTGATGCTCCAAGTAACGAAGAGGGGGCTGGATAATGGCAGTCAGCGTCCCGGTACACAGGGGTATGGTACGACGCGCAACGTACTACTTGTCGTCCGGAAAGGAAGGGGGGATGGGCGTGCTGCCTGTGAGGGCACAGTACAAGGCGTCGAAGGCATGGAAACAATGTTCTGGGGCGCAGGTCTTGTCCTCAGCTGCTGTCAGACCCTCCGCGGGGTTGACGGGGAGGAGGGACATGGCGGCAAAGGAAGGGACTTACCTCGGACGACCCTTACTTATCGCACTCAAGGCAGTTCGTGTACGCCTTCCTATCTTGGCAACCTCCACAGTTCAAACGATCAGGTCACCGTAGAGATTAAAATGATTGCCGATCTTTGAGGGCGATGTCGACTATGAACACATGGTTAAGCTGTATCTATTTAACGTAGAATATATGGTATAAAGAGATAATTCAGAATTGAATAAGGGTAGAAGGAGGGAAAGATGTGGATTTGGTGTCAAAGTGAACCTAGAAACCATAAAGGCAGTGCATAAGACATGTGTCGAAAGGTGACAGGGGAGTGCAGTAGATAGTGGGAGCATGCCAAAACAAACGGGATTGCGATGAATTGTCGGAATAAAGTCTCACGAAGAGCAACAACTCCAGCCCGAGGTGGAGCGCGCCTTCTCGCGTGCTTCTTCTTCCTCTGCCTGAGCTGCCCATGTGGGCGTGCTCGGCGACGTCAGAAGCACGCTATCGCGCTTGCGGAGTTCGTTCTCTCGTTCGATGACATCCTTTTTCTCGATTATCGCTCCAATGAGAGAATCAAAGAGAGATTGGATGCCTGCGATGAAAAAGCGACGATTAGGCGACAAGAGAACGTGACATGTATTTGCGCTCACCGAGATCGTCCTTTGCAGAAACTTCGAAGAGCTCCATACCCTGGTGCAGGCCCCATTCTTGGTTATCCTCGGCTTCATCTTCATCCAAGCTATTACTGCTTGTTTCCGTGGGTTCGCCCCGCCGTCCAAAGTTGGAACCGAATCGTGATTGTGTGGAACGGGAGGATTCTGTGGTGGTCTTTGATCTGTTTAAATTTATTCCAGTGGTAGTTCTCGAGCGCGGGAGGCCATTAGAAGTGTTGCAGCGTTTAAGCCCATCACTGATAGCCGGATCAAGGTAAGAAGCGCTGTGGGGAGGGGAGGACTTGATAGGTGGGCAATTCAATGGAGCAGAACGGATGCTAGTGAATGAGGTGAACCTCGGGCGAATATATGACAAGGTGGATGGCGGTGGTGGAGGGGGCGGAGGAGATGGAGGTCTAGGTGGGGGAAACCAGTTGTGTAGAGATAAGCGTGCGAGATCTGATGTGACCTGACGCTGGTGATGCAAGTCAGCTTTGGAACCAACAATGTAGATGATAAGTTCTGGTGGACAATTTTTCTTCAATTCTGGAGGCGGTTGATAAGCGGGAACGACGGAGGGGGGAAATAAGGCGCACCTGCAAGCCAACCTCGTATATCGTCAAACGTAGAAGCATTCGTGACATCGTACAACAGGAGGGCAGCGTTGGCACCTCGATAATACATGGGAGCCTAAGGGATTGTCGGCGACGATGCGGGAGGCATGCAAGGGAGAAGCTTACCATGCTACGAAACCGCTCCTGTCCTGCCGTGTCCCAGAGCTGAAGGCGGACTTTGAGGCCGTCGACATAAACCTTCTTGGTAACGAAGAAGGCACCAGTGGTAGACGTCACGTTCCTGGGATCAAACTTGTTCTGCGTGTAGCGATGGAGGAGACTGGTCTTTCCAACGCCTGTGTGGGGGATATCGGGGTGGATTTGGGGTGGACAATGTGAGTGTAAGAATACGAACCAGTGTTGCCCATGACGACTATTTTGGCATCTATGCCGTGCTCATACCTGGTCGGTGAAGGACGGTCCCAAGCCAGATAGTCGGCCATTCCGAACGAGGTCGACGGCGATGGGGAGTGCCACGGAGGGCGGGGAGGAGGAGGAGCAAAGTCGGAAGGTCGGCAGCAGTACGCGACCAAGGCTCACGTGCGCGCTTGCTCGCGCTCCGTTCTTGTGGCACACAGCGACCAAGGAAGGACTACATAACGGGCAGCGCCCATCCATTTTGACAGGATTGCGACAACAAATCGTCCACTACATACACTCCTACTCCTGGTTCGCGGGCGGGAACTCGAACACCACATCCTTGCCAGTCAAGCGGCGGTATACCGACGAAAACGAGTCCAACTTGTACTCCAGCGACGTCGCGTCTTTCGAATCAAGGATCCTACACTGGCGCTCAGCATAGCCCATCGTCAAGCAGTGCACGCCACCTACACTTTCAACAGTTTCGAGCCGTCTACGGCGACACGCGTCCTCTTCCCGACAATCTCGGTGGGGAAGACAAGATCCTCGAGAATCTTCTCGTGCACTGACGTGAGTGTGCGTGAACGTGGTCTCTTTTGCTTGGTGCGCGAGTTGCGCGTGGGCTTGCTCAGCATCCGACGCTGAGCAACGAAGACGACGTGTCTGTCGGAGAATTTCTTTTCCAGTTCCCGGGTGAGTCTGTGGTATTCAGATTCAGGTTGGCGATCGCCCTTGCAAATATGCACATACCGTTGCTGGACCTTGCGGAACGCCTTCAATTGTGGAACGGGGACAAAGACGACGATCGCCTTTTTGCCTCCTCGGACGTCAACCTCGCGGGCAGCAGAAATCTGTAGGGGACGGAGCTCGGCCTTGAGCTCAGGAACGTTGTTCTCCAGGTCAACAAGGGCTTGAGCGAGGCTGGTTTCGGTCTCATCTGGAGACGTTTGGGGCGCATTGGCGGTACGAAGGATCTTGTGGTTGATAGACATGGTGGCCTAGAGACGAGTTGCAGTCAGCACCCTGCCATATGCGTGTGCATCCACCGAATCCGAGCGTTCTTGCTGGATGTCGCAGCCCCACGACGTTCAGAACGTCCACTACGGGCCGCTGGCAGAGTCTGAGAGGGACTCACCGAGCTTGACGCCGTTGTCGATGGCTTTTGCGTGGTCAGTCTCGTGCGATGGCTCGTCGCTATCATCCAACCAAACACGACCAATGCATCCTATTTAGGAAAATAGGCCCCTATCTAGTGCCCTTGAACTCGTCCACCCATTTCTGTTCCTCGCCGCCCTTTGGTAGCACCGCAAACGTCAAATACCCGTCTTTTATCTCCAGCCCATCTCCATCCTTCTCCTTTGCTGCCCTGCACACGTCTCGTAGTGTCATCTTCTTTCCAACCTTGAGCAGCCGCCTTCGTCGCGTCATGGCATACACGACCAGGTTACTCGCCGTGTACTCCTGTTTTTCATCCCAGGTCGGCGTAGGCGCCTGTGGCGGGAACATCTGAGAAATATGAGCGTAGAAAGTTGTATCCTCCACAAAATGAACAATGACATCCGACGTTGCGTATTGAGGGTACAAAAAGAAAACTGGAAAGATGAGTGTCGACCGTGTGGGATCGTCCGAGTCAAAGTACGGAGAATACGGATTATCCAATGTCCCTTGTGGATTGCTAGTGGGGTAGAGATGTCGTTCCTATACCGATCCTGGGTTCGATACCAGTGATAAAAGGCAATAAAATGCTTACCTTGAAGGCGATCCAGAGGAGCTGCTTCTCTTCCCCTTCTCGGCGTAAGCGCTCCTCGTTTTCTTGGCGATGTCGATCTCTTGTTTCCTTTGCGCTCTCTGTGCGTGACCGGAGGGACTGTACAGCCTGATTGTGAGGATCGAACACGAGACATCGATCGCAGCAGTCCAGTGCCTCCTCAAGCCGGTCCAGTGCCAGTAGCGCCATTGCTGAACGATACAACGCCTTTGATGACTGAGCACTTGTATTCAGTGCTTTTGAGCAGTCCTTGAGCACCAAGCCATAGTTTTCTGCATTGGCGGTCAGCGCTCGCCATGGGGGAAAGATTCCACATACTCAGCTCAAGATTACAGGCAGCACGATTACAATAGAGGGCTTCTTGGAGCGATGGATCCGTCGGCTTCGCATCGAGACCTTGGGTATAGAAACCAATCGCTTCTCGAAAGCGCTTTCCCTTGAAGTAATCGTTCCCTTGTTCCTTGAAGTTCTGAGCGATTTCTAAGGAACTGCTCACTGACTTCATCATAAGAAAAAAGAGCCTCAACACACCGTCCGCTGTACCGTCATGTGCGAGGCTTTGCAACGCTTGGAGTGCAACATCGTCCGAGTCCTCGCTGGGCAAAGACTTCATGAACAATGGGAGAGACTCTAGGGATGCCAGCGTCTCCTCTATGTCGGCTTGCGCTGGTTGTGGTCCAATCTGTGAAGCCATGTTCAGTTCAAGTCCCTCCAGTAAGGTTGAGGTGAACCAAACAGATAAGATAAGATTCGGGTCTGTCGAGGCATCTAACCGAGACCACCTGACTTGCAACGACTTTCGGAGTTCTCATCGCCCTTTCGTCTTGCAAGATGGCACCTCTAGCTGTGCGAGGACTAAAAGCTACTCTAAACTCTACAGGCAAGTTCAAGTTCAAGGTCGGTTCATCCCTGAACGCCTTGACAGGGCTTCTCGATAACACGCATACTAGAGCCCCGATACAATGGTCGACTTTCTCGTTATTGGAGGAGGTAGGACCGTATACTATCGGTGCATGCGTGATTCCTAAACCTGCCATCAGGTGTGGTCGGACTAGCAATTGCCCAACGACTGTCTGAGCGATTTCCAACAAAATCCACGTTTCTCGTAGAAAGGCATACGGGTCCCGGGGAAGAAATCAGGTATGTTCCTGCATTGGATGTGTATTGGACCTCCTTCATAACATGGTATCAGTTCTCGAAACTCGGAAGTAATTCATGCAGGTATGACTCTGCAACGTTCGCCTCGAGCGTCAGGCCTTATTGCCTTTCCTCGTTGTAGGCCTTTATTACCCACCCGAGTCTTTGAAGACTCGACTATGTCTGCGTGGACGCGACCTGATGTATGAACGGTGCAAGAGGTATAACATCCCGTATCGTAAAACGGGAAAGCTCGTTGTTGCCCGCGAGGACCAACGATCGTACGTCGAAAGCCTACTTCAGAAATCTCGCTCGCTTTCCTGGCCTCCCCACTCGCCACAGCACCTGGCAGGCGAGTCAGTCCTCCCCACTACCCTCATTAGTGCAGACCATGTGCGCAAGCTGGAGCCTGATCTGTCAAAAGACATAACCACTGCCCTCTGGAGCCCAGAAACGGGTATTGTCGATTCGCATGCACTCATGGAGAGCCTCGAGAAAGACATTCTAGAGTCTGAAGGAGGGGAGCTTGTGTACTCTACACGCGTCGTCCGCGTGGATCCCTACAAGGGTGCTGGGGCTACGGTACACGGCTGGGTGGTGCAGACTGTGACCGGTGGTGGACAAGAAGGAGATGCATTCCTTGCAAAGACACTCATCAATGCGTCTGGATTGTCCGCCAACCTCGTTCTCAATTCTCTTCTCCCCGAGTCTTCTCGGATACCAATGTATTTCGCGCGTGGTTCGTACGCAGCGTACAGTGGACCAGGCATTTCCAGTATCGGTCACCTTATATACCCTTGCCCCGATACTGGACCCAACAAATTCGCATTCCAGTCTCTTGGCACACACTTGACGCTGGATTTGCAAGGGAGGGTCCGATTTGGGCCTGACCTAGAGTGGATATCGTCACCGACGGACGCACCGGACGAGGAAAGCGTCGACTTTTGGACGCAGCACCTGGTTCCCAGTGAATCGAGGCTAGAGGAGATGCACAAGGCAGTGACGCAATATCTGCCAGGGGTCGCATTGGAGGGTCTGAGGGCCGACTATGTTGGTGTTCGGCCGAAGCTTGTGTTATCTGGATTCCAGGATTTTATCATACGGAAGGATTATGCAGATGAGAGAGAGCGGGGGATGATGGTGAGCCTGTTGGGAATTGAGAGTCCCGGTCTCACGTCGAGTCTTGCGATTGCGGAGCATGTCGTGGAGGATGTGATCTCATAGACTTGTAGTAATTCGAGCTCAGACGAGCGCGGCTTTCCCAGCATCCACCATGTTCCGCTCAGCACTCTCAAGGACCATACTCAACACAAACACATCCAGGGCTCGCATTGCTCCAATCCTCACCCGTGCTTACCACGAGAAGGTCATCTCTCATTACGAGAGCCCGCGAAACGTCCGTTGCAGCCACCGTCTACTCCTAACCCAAGGCTCATCTCTCTCTAGGTTGGCTCTCTTCCCAAAGACGATGTCGATGTTGGCACAGGGCTTGTTGGTGCACCTGCGTACGTACTTGTCTTCCCATTCGTCATGCACGCCACTGAATCGAACACTTGCTGACCCAGTTGCGGAGACGTAATGAAACTTCAAATTCGCGTCGATGAGAAGGGCATCATCAGTGATGTCAAGTTCAAAACCTTTGGCTGTGGGAGTGCCATTGCTTCTAGCTCTTACATGACCGAGCGGGTCAAGGGTCTCTCTCTCGATGAAGCTTCCAAAATCAAGAACACTGAAATCGCCAAGGAGCTATGTCTTCCGCCTGTGAAACTCCATTGCTCCAGTAAGCGCTTTCTCACCACGATGGGTAAATTTCTTTATCTGATATACCCTACTTCCCACAGTGTTAGCAGAGGACGCCATCCGCTCAGCCATTCGGGACTATCGTTCCAAACGGAACAACCTGGCTGACCCAAAAAAGGCTGGTTACATCGATGTGACCCAGAGCTCCGCAACAGGAGAGACTATTGCCACCGTCCATCCCGCTCAATCGCCGTAAACTAGTAGCTCGCGTAGTCGTCTCTGTTTCTATCCCAGTGACATGCATATGCTTTGTATCTCAACACCCTCTATTGGCACCTTATCCTTATACATAGTTTCGAAAGGGACTCACGTATGTACAACCCCATGCAAACGTTCAATTTAGCATTGATTCGCGATAATATCGAGGTGGGATCTGTATTTAAGCTATCATTTATTCCCATTTCCCTTCTGCCCCACAAACGAGAAGCTCCCGGCTGCAAACCACCGTTCGTTGGCCTCCTTGACCCGCTGAGCTGCTGCGGCACGATTGGTCAGCTCGAAACCTGCGATCCAGTCAGCGTGGAATATCAGACAAATATAACCCACTAGCAACCAACCTTGTATCGGAGTTACGGTCAGAGATGTGGCCGTTCCTGATGTCGTCGAGCCGCCTTGTGCGGCACGCGTCAGCGCAGCCGTCCGCAGTTTATTTGCCTTGGACAATTTTGCTGTTGATAGTTTAGCCAAAAGGATCAGACCCAAGATTGCCACTCACCCCGGCTCTTGGCTTCTCCGAGTCCTGCCCGAACCTTGCCCGTTCCGACGCCGATCATGCCGAGGCCCTTTGTCTGGTCGAATGCACCAACCTCCTCCTCGGCCTCTCCGAATGCCATGCGGTTCTGGAGTTTGCGCAGCTCGGTCTGAGCGTACGCTTCTTTGGCTTTACGCGCACTGGGGGCGGTACATCAAATCAGACAGTGAAAGGAGGACAAAAGGACTAGGACCAACCGTTTCCCTCCTCTTCGTTTTTTCGGCCCATCGTTGGGAATAGGGAGTGCTTTCGTGATTTTGGCGGGTGGGGGGGCTGCGAGACGATCTATGTGCTTCTCGACTTTGTCTCGAAGATCCTGACCATATGATCCTGGACAGTTTTCAACACAAGGGGTGCAGTACATCGTTCTCGGGAGACACTCACCATCTCTACGAGTTCGCTCAAGATCCATGCGGGCGGAGAGCACACATTTTGCGCCGACGGTTCGTTGCACCTTGAGCTGGTACTCTGGGGGCGTTTGCTGCACTAGGTCGCATTGAAATACGAAGCCTGTGTGCCGCCGTTGAGTGGCTGTGGAGAATCCCAGCGCAAGCTTCTTTTGAGCACCAAGAAGCTAGATGAAGGGTAGGATGAGATGAATCAGGAGGTAAAGTAAAATTCGTAACATGACCAACATGAACGTTGCATGATGGCATTTTGGCGAGCGGACCGAGGCCACCTGCGACACCAAGTAGTTTGGCAGCTGTAGTAGTACCAACAATAGCTGATAGGTTGGGAGCAAGAACATTCATTCTTGAGCTGACGTACATGAATATCTACAATAGCAGGAGGTGAGAAGTGATGGATTGGATAGGATGCAGCTCACAATTTTGCGTGTCTCCTCCAAACGGTCAGCCAAATCGCAAGCTCGCTCGACAGCTTCCCATTCTGCGTCTGAAAGGGGTTGACCCGAGCTCGTTGTGGCCGTGATCAAAACACTCATGATCACGGCAGCAGGTAGTACACCTGTTAAATCAACCTTTGTGGGATCCTAAGGGAATGGAAAGTTAGAAAGTTGCTTGGTCGTAAATGTGTCTGACGAACTTCGTTGTTGGCAAGAATGCGCACTGCTCGCATGTACTGGGTGGGATCTTGAATTAGTTGTTCCAGTTCGGGGAACTTTGGCGCGTAGTGGTCACGAATGAACTTGGGAGAGGATTCAGTAGACATGACCGTCAAGTGCGTTGGTAACGTACTTTGTGTACCACGAGAATTTCATTGTCAACATCGACGGACAAGTTGTTGGCTTGGACGATGAGAGTGTACTCTGGGTTCAAGTGGGCAGGAAGGGACATGGCATCTGCTGAGCTTGGGTTTGCTTGGTATTTCCCAATTTCCTGCATCGTGCAACATCAGCAGCGGCAGGAGAGGAGTGAGAGAATTGAACTGACCTTCAATATATCGGACATCTTCTTGCTGCCTTCTAGTTTTGCTATGGAGCCAACGTCCTCTATTGCACCGAGATCCATTTGCTGCACATCTTCTGCGTCCAACTCCTCTGCAGGTTTTACACCGCCCTCGAGCACGAGACCACCGCCAGAGCCTTCTCCTACTGCGTCCTCCTCCTCCTCTGCCTCCCCTTCGCCTTCGGACATGTCCAAGTCACCATCTGCCTTGCGCTTCAACCCATTCGGCGCCGAACTGGTGGTCGGGGCGGGAACGTCTTGGTTTTCTTCGTAGTCCGCGCTGCCATTGTCCGAGAGGCCGTCGAGATCTGCTAGAAGCTCGTCTGCCAGTCCACTCATTGGGGCGATTCCAAGGCGTTGGCGAGCCACATTCCTGACGGTTAGTTACCTTATTTGGTAAGTTTGACTTTGTTGGTCCGTGCGCAGACGGGAGAGGTATAAAAGGGGAAGGCGAACAAGAAGACACCTCATACTTACCTTGATGGCGCATGCTCTTTCAAGTACCCGGGCGTGCGGGCCGTGGGGACCTTCCA
>JBBPRA010000129.1:0-54605 GCA_038092775.1 Boletus rubescentipes | reverse complement strand
CAAAAGGTTTCCCCACTGTTCCTAAGAGAGTTGTTCATTCGCAAGTAAGTGAGTCATAGGTCGTACGAGCTGCCGCTGGATTGATCCACCATCGCAGGTCCGTAGTCTTCTCCGGCAACGCATTACTGCTTTATGATTATCTGATCACTTTCCCCCTTGAAGTACGGATCAATACGACGCTCCTCGTGTACTTCTCTGACTGCTGTCAAAGGTTCGATATATCTGGAAAGCTCCTTGGACACCCGTGACAATAGGCTTTCTTGCGAATCGGTATGGAAATGTAATTGGACAGACGTTCATCATGCTGGAGGAGACAGGGTATGTGAGCCATGGTTCTGAAGAGGTATGTGGTGTCTCTGTCTTGCGAGTGCCTCGAACGTCAGCCATATGTTAGTTTTGTAGGCTCTTCAGGGTGTACTGTACACTCTTCATGGTTTTCTCTCCAGAATCCATTCGTAGTGAGTATGCAGACCATCGTTCCGAATGTTCAGTCGTAACAGTCACGCATAGTTCTTGTCCTGATGCGCGCCTGGGCGATCTGGGGGTGCCGATATGGCGTCGCAGTTTTCTCGATCACGTTATATGTCCTCTACGTTCTCGCCGTGATCGCAACAGTAGTTTATTCGCAGGTCCATTCTAAAGGTGAGTACTGTGACAAAGATCTCCGGGTCATTGACAGGTGATCGAGCGTTTCAACAGCAGCTCCGCATGCGTATCTCCGCCAAATCGGCGTGTGCATAAGTCCAATACCTTGTATGTTGATTTTTCAATACTCTTTCAGCTCCTACTGACGATTCCCTCGCCTATAAAACTGTAGCATACATCGTAGGTCCCCATTACCTTTGTACGCGTCGAGATATCTGAAACTTCTCTGACTGCTCACAGTGGTTGATGTGGTTGGCAACGTCAGTCATTCGTGACAGGATTTAGCGTGTCTGGCCCTAATTCTTATGGTAGACTGGTGCTCGACACTGTCGTGTTGGCAATGGTATGGTATAGTCTCCGGAAGCTCTTCAAGGAGCCTCGGGGTATCTACCCATCGCCGCTAGTTCATCTCCTCGTGCGAGATGGTAAGGGTGGTTCAGTCTCTTTGTGAATGGACGTTGACTTATGTTTTAGCCATCTTATTTTACACTGTACGCTTTCCGAATTTCTCGGACATATTGACCTGACGAGCATGCAGGCGAGTATGTTTAACAATGTATTTTCTATAATCTGCTGGTAAGTCGTTCCTGTCAATTTCATATTTGATTATCCACTCAAACGTGAACTTTCAAGGACTGTATTCCGTAGTGTGAGGTTCTCACTTGCGCTTTGGTGGCAACTATTGATTTTAGGATTGAATAGGATCCAAGATGCTTCCTTCCAGTAGGGTCAGTGGAATATATCGCGTTCACGTTTGGGTCTCTGACGCTCTGACGCTCTGTGTGACAGAGTATCACTTCCATTGCTCTCAGCCATCGGCCAACGCCTCATCTTCAACCTTCGAGGATTCCAAGCACAACTTTTCACAACGCGGGATATAAGCCGAGAGGTAGACAGGCAAATGGCAAGAGTGGGCGACTTACTGTGGCCAGACTTAGGGCCAAATGACGGACACCAGTCGGGATTCGAACTAACGGAGGTACGGCGTAGCTAAAGTTCGCCCAATCCCCTGATAACCAAGTGGGATGTAATCTATACTTTGGAACCAACCCGGAGTGCGTCCATCTTACTCTCAGTGATTTCTGCTGCCGAACGCTTCGATTCACTGAGAAGCTACAGAGGTCGATCCTTTTCGCTACGTATCAGTATTGATGTTTGTTAATATAGTTGCATATATTGTCAGGACCCCTATCAGTGTGTTTTCACTCTCTTTCATTGAAGTCAATTTACATCAAGTCCCGAATTCAAATCGACAGTGTACAAAGTGTAGCAGGCCCGTAGGAGAGACGGACACCTGCCGACTGGGACCTGTAGCTTTCAATGGAACAGTTATATCGCAGGAGCAACCTTCCTTCCCCCTTTTGTTGCAAACACAGATCTCAATGTTTCATCGTATCATCTCTGCAGATAGCTACGATTGACAATCCGTCCCCCAAACCATGAACGATAGTGACCCTCAAGAAGCTTGTGTGAAGTTGTTTGCATTGAGTAACCAATCCACGAGTTACTCCAAGAACCCGTTGATTGTTTTATGATTATCGGATCACATTTCTCCTGGCAACGTAGGTTTCTGCTGCATCCCATGAAGCAGCGATAAACAGACGATTGAACGGAAGACGTTAAAGGATATCTAGAATGCCTGGACAGCCACCCCATCAATCGTTCCACGAGGGTATGTATAGTTCATTTGTCTGCGAGCGCAGAGGAGTCAAGTCATACACCGGTTTCACGTATTTTGGGGGTTCTTCCACAGGTTTTCATGCCCTTCTCTCCAGACTCGATTCTTGGTGAGTACCTCGACCATTGATATCGTGACAGAGAGAAAACAGTCTTGTTTTTTATGCGCGCTTGGGGAATTTGGGGATGCATGTATTGTGTTACTAATATAATATCTATTACCTTCAGCGATAGTGGGGCACCGCCTTAAGAAACTCTGGGAAGTCCCGCGATCGCAATCCATCGCCGTTGATTGATTTATGCATGATAGCAAGAATACGTAACCCTTCCCTATTTTTCGAAGAGGATTTAGCTGACGGACCCTTTAGCCGTTTATGTTGTAAATTCCTTCCGACCTCCTCGGAAATGCTGATCTCAACCGTGTGTTTTACTTGTAGCCTTGATATGTGATCGTTTGATCATTGTCACTCGCTCAAACAAGACACGTCCGTGTTCACTGTTCAGTACTGTGAGCCATCTTACCTGCGTTCCACAGCCAGTGCCGAGCAGTAATAATTGACTAATAGGGGCCAAGAGGCTTCCTTCAGCTAATGCGAGCAACGACCATCGGTGTGTGTTCCCTGATGCACTGTGCAGCAGATTAGCATTCCCGTTGTTCCCGGTCATTGGACAACACCACTGCGAGTGGAAGTGATCAGTTGACCGGCAAGACCCGCACGGAAGGGACGATAGACCTTGATCTGGAAATGACGGACATAGGGAGGGAAGTAGCGTGATATATGTGGTGACCATCATCTTCTAATGGCCCTGAGAAAGCCTCCATTGATCTAGATACTCCCTTGTAGTGGGACAACGTGACCAATCATTTTTCACTGTTGAATTGGTGAAAAAGTATGTCTTATATACCTTCGCTGTGGTTATGCATATCACGATGTACACTTGCATTCCCCGACGCAACTTCAACTTCAAATTGGCCACGGCAAATGCCGGTGTTGGGTTACTAACAGCACTGCAACTTACTCAGCCCACGTTTCTTATACAAATTGGCCACTCATCTAGGTTCTTCCAACGATGATGCGGTAAGTATTCGCGCCCGTCGCCATCGATTTCTCGTTATGATTGTGATGGGTCACGTAACTCTCGTTCCCAGAGTCACAACAAGGTACATGAACCCCTTCTGGCACACTTAGAGGCTTATGGGCCAATGACAGTGGTGCTCAATGCGGATGGGTTCGTGAACTACGGTTCATTCCATTTGACTCGGAGCTTTGTGTATTTCAAATGAATGGCTGCTGGCAGCCTACTGCCGAGCTCGACCCATTCGCTGGCAAAGCATCTAAGATAAACCACCCCAGTAAGGCTGTGCTAACCCAGTTGCGACTAAGGTTTGCCTGAAGTTCTAGCGTTGCACCACCTGACAATTTTAACTAGGACAGTGACGATTTGACTTCTCACACTGAGTGAACACCACTCGAGATGGTCTATTCTTTCAACCGGCACCCGCGGACTGTCGGTTCGATTCAATCTGTCAAGCAGACATAATTCAGAACTAAAGCCCCCATTTAGCAGGCTCATGCAGGGACAGGTTGCTCCCACGATTACACCTGAAACACGCTCCCCGACCGACTGTCGGAGCAAGGGTGGACTTCATATGTAATTGGAATACACTAAAAGGGTGGACTGGAAGCATACTCCTCCGCCCATCTTCTCCCCATGCATTATACGTGGTTGCACCTTTATTGACACGTCTCTTAAGTGCCGTCTCGCTGGAACTCGTGCGTTTGTCATGTCGGCGAGCCTCTCATCTCTGAACCAGGCGTTCTTTCTGAGGTGAGTAACACCATGATAGCGTTCCACGCTGAGCATTCTCGCTAACATTTGTTCACATCGTCAGGCATTTCGCGGTCTCTGGCTGCTCAATGCTCTTCTATGATTATCTGATTACATTCTTTTCCGAAGTATGTTCCATCAGCCTCCATCTGCAGTGTGAGAGTAGCCAGACTAACAGCAGTTGCCGGCAGGTGGAGTATATATGGAAGTCTCCGTGGACGCTTGTCAAGGCGGGCTTTCTACTGAACCGATATGGGAACTTGGTCGGTCAGACAGTGATCACGTTCCAGGAAATTGGATTTTTCGGCCCTGGTTCCCAACAAGTACGCATTGTATTCTTCTTCACATCATCACTCTGAGCTTTTTCCATGCATATTAGTTTTGCAATGCGTTCAGTCACTACTGCATACTTTTCATGTTATTCTCTAGCGAATCCCTTCGATGTGAGTCTTCTTTCGCTGATGTTCGTCGTGGGTCATTTTTAAAATGAGGGTCAAGCATAGTTGTCGTAACAATGCGTGCTTGGGCGATCTGGGGGTGCACCTACCGTGCGATAGTCTGGTTAATGTCGTTGTATGTGCTCTACCTGGTCACCTTGCTTGTGATTGTGTGCCTCACGTGGCGATATGGCGGTGGTATGTGATACGGATAATGGATCGCGACAAGGGGGGCTGATTAAGTTGCTGGTGTAGCGACTGTGCCTGTGGATGGTGTATGTTTGACAGAGATTACTCGTAATGTGGCTTTGTTCTCGTGCTTTACCTTTGCCTAACGATAGCGTCCTTGGCCTTGTAGCGTACAGCGTCAGTATCGTTTTTGTTCATTCATACATTGAGACCTCTGACGGTGCTTCGGTTCATTCACAGTGGCTGTTTTGCTTTCTACCGTGGGTCGTTCATGACACGCAACAGTCTATCCAGGTTTAATATACAATTTAGACTGGGAATTGACAGCATTGCGTTGACGATCGTATGCCATGGCCTTTACAAGTCTTTTAAGGGTCTCCGAGATAACTCCACTTCGCCGTTGATCCGTCTTCTTGTGCGCGATGGTAAGCAAAGTCGAACCGCTCTCAGTTTCGTCGGTGGGTACAACACTGACCCGTGAATTTGTTTAAATATCTGTCCAGCCATCTCATTTTACGCTGTAAGCCTCATTGATATCGGAAATACTGATTCATTCAATGCGCAATGTAGGCGAGCATGTTCAATAACGTTTTTTCAATGATTTGTTGGTATGTCCCCACTCTCTCCGTTTGGGTCTCGCTCACGTGCGACAAGGACCATTTTTCGTCAAGTAAGCCTTCCATTCACCATTTGTCACCCGCGCTTGACGGTACTGATCGCTGCCGTTGGATGATTCGCGGAACAGGATCCAAGGTCCTTCCTTCAGCTCGTGTACGTAGACAACGATCATTCTATCAGCCACCACTGCACTTGGCACTCTGACACGACACTTTAACAGATTTTCGTTCCCAGTGCTGTCTATCGCTGGTCAACGGCTTGTGCTCAACCTTCGTAGACTGCGAGCACAACCGTATACGTCGAGTTACGTGAGTCAGGTTGTAGACCGAGAGCTCGCAGCCATGGATGACGAGTGGTGGCATCCTGTCGATGGATCGTCACCCGAGGCGGCGGACCTCGTGTTAGAGCTGCTGGCACATCAGCCACGATGAGGGACATTCTTCACCCAGGACTCAGTTAACGATTGTTTTGATTGATGGACTTTTTCCCCCGGCATATTGCCTCTTTGTCGTAGATGAATGATCTCCGTTACATTGCTTGTACTTGATTCCGTCTACTAGTACTGTGTTTAAGTAAATGTGTAATAGCCCGTGGGCACTAGCAGGGGGTGTCAGGACACCTTGCAAGTTCCATTTGCGCACTGTTTCATATCTTTCTTTGAAATGCCACGCAGGACCTAAGAGGTAAAATGTCTACGTCCGATGAACGATCCCGTCCCGTCTAGAACTGCTGAGTCCACACGTTCTGAACAACAAGATCCATGGCCGTCATGCGTCGGGTGCTCCTCAAGCCTCAGCACTCAGCACTCAGCTCCGAGACTGGGATTGAATGGCAGTCCCGTGCCCTAGTCTTCCGGGGCGTACACAGCCCTCGGGAACGCTATGCCACAAGATTGATTGAGATGAAAATGGTCTAGCGAGACATGGTAAACATGCGTTCTCGTACGCTAACAGTCCTCCATAGTTCAACAAATAAAGGATTTGTCTCGAAACCCTGCAGCCTGATGGTATGAACATTGAATAGTCAAACCGAGAACTGGACAGAAAGGACGAAAACCCACGTTTGTGTACCCGGACGCGCGCAACTTGTACATCGCTTCCCCTAGTACCGTACTTTGGCCATATAACTATCCACCACCGGTTCCGAATGCGTCAAGTGAAGCTCAAGTAAACGAAGGAAACGTGCAATCTGGTTACCTGGTGCCATGATTGGTTAGGCCGAGACTACCGCTTGGCAGTAAAAAGAACGCATACTCACCATTCGTGGCACCTAGGTGAGCACAACTTGTGTATCACGTCCGGAATCTTGCCGCGGAGTTGCAAGAATTGGGAAGCGTCCTCGTTCACCGTGTGACATTGGCCTCAGCGTCACGGTATTGACCCTCAGTACTCAGCTCCGAACGCACCCTACCAATCCCAGCCAGCCCACTCGTCGGCTACACAATTCATGATCCCAGGGACGGACTGGAACGTCAACCGAACCACCGGTACGCCCAAACCGCAGCTCCCCACAAACATCTCGGACCGCCGACGCAACATGAGCTCGCTCGCAATGTCCCCACCGATGTTCAACGCCTCCAAACACCGCATCTTGTCCACCACATCATCTAATACATAATTCCTGCTCCGGTTAGAGATAGACCAGATCATAACGGTCAACGACGTCACGTTTCGAGAGATCGAGTGGAGGAAGGCGTGGAGTCCATCATCAGTGATACCCCGCACGTGATCCAGCGTTACGTGCGCGAGTGTGCTGATGGATGAAGCAGTGAGATACTGCAGGTCCCTGTCCGACATGTACGAGTGGCGGATGCAAAAGTGTGTCAACGCACACCTGGGTGACCGCAAGAAAATTCGCTTTATTCCAATGCTTCCTGGCGCAATGCCTTCGACCGTAAGAGAGGTCAATGCTGGCCAGCGGGCCATGCAGTGTGCAAGCTGAACCACATTTATACTCCATTCCCAGTACTTTGACCGTGACTTGGAGCACATGAATTTGCATGTGGTCTGTGTGATGGATAATGTGTGCAAGTGATCGAGTTTAGGGAAAGAAGAAAAGAGTGCATTTGCTTTGGACGAATATCCTAGCGAGAGGTGTAAACGTTGCAGATTCTTCGTGACGCGGAGAATGCCGACGAGTTCTGGTGTGAATCTGGGTGAGATTTTCCTGTGGTCCGAGCAGTTCGACGAGGTATTGTGTTGGTCGACACGGAGATATTCTATACCAAGTCCGAGAAAAGGTGTTTCGCTGAACGCCCTCGCAAACGCACAAGGGTCCAAGTACTGTGTTGGAAAGGAATGACAATAATTCTTCCATTCGAATAACTCCAGGCGAGCAAAGAGTATCCTCATGGAATGCTGCGACCATTGGCGGCATACCTGAGCAAACGATAGGAGATCGTGTTGCCACGCGCACGAATTAGTGGCTTCGAGTATCTTCATAAGAAGTTCCGTCGGAAGACGGCTGATAGTTATCCTTGGACGAGCGTCATTAGCAACAACTCGCACGGTGCGAGTCGTCACGTATGCAAAGTCACTAGGATTGTGGTGGAAACAAACGGGCCGGTTCGACGGGCTCCCCAGCATGATCGAGTGCTGGAATGGCACTGATACCGATTGTGTGTCTGGAGTTATCGGGTGTTTGCTTTCCAAAAGGATACGAAGTGACTTGCTATCCCAGCGACAGCGGAATTCGTCTTCTACATATGGAGGGATAGGGTCATAGTAAGACCCACCATCGAGGGCATGGAATGCAACCGTGAGCTGTGGGAGAGCAGGGTCATTTTCAGGCGCTTGGTGTGCTTGATCTCTGGAAATATGGGTGGCGGGCCCCAATTGTTGGACCCCCTGTGCATGGAACGTGAGCATTCTTTGCGGACATTCACCTAGGTCAGAAGATACCCAAGAGCGCTGAATATTGATCTTCATCTGACCCGGAATGCGGTAACACAGTATAATCCTCACGGAGGAAAAGCGACGTTGCGTGTTGCCGTCAAACACGACGAAGAGGGTCGTTCTGTAATTGAGATGATCATTGGCACAATCATCAAGGCGTTTAAACCCGGGTGATTGATACTCGTGAAGGAAAACTGACTGCCTCGGAGTCGGCGACTTGGATATGGTGAGTAGGTTCTTCATGAGTGACCCGTAAGACGGTACTTTGCGGGCCCCCTATTACTGCGATGTCGGGCGCTGGAATACGTCATAGTTGTGGTCAGTCAATGGCACGTTTTGAGCAAGCTGAGTCACCTCAGCCACGATTACAACCCGTGCTTCTCTGTGGCCACATGACGTTAAGTCGCTTGTCTCTACTGTCTCCAAGGAACCAGACGTCAAGTATGACCTCTGCCTGAAATCTTCTGGAGTGGATGTGCAGCGGAGTCATTTCTCAGCGTCACCAGCGTCTTCAAAGTTGCTGGTGCTTTTGATAAGCGCCACAAACAAACCATAATATTTGCATTGGGTCAACTCTCTGACACAAGTATATCTATATCGACTAGTCTGGTGACCAGACCAGACCGTCTCTCTCTCTCAGTCTGGTTACCAGACTAAGTATCGACCATTAGTTCCGAACGCGCCTAGCGAAGCTCAACCAAGAACGCCTCCATACACCGCACCATGTGCACCACCTCGTCCAACGTATGTCTCCGTTTCTAACAAGGGCAACCGTCTTGAAAAATGGTGAGCGAGGTCACCTTGCGAGAAAGCTACGGAGTCTATCGTATGCGAGGCCCCATAAGTGATCCAGCGTGTTCTGCGCGCGCGTGCCGGTGTTTGCAGACGAGTTGGTGAGATATGTAGGTCCTTGCCTTTTATGCACGAGTTGGAGATGTAAAGGTGTGTCAACGCACACGAGGGCGACAGTAAGAAAAATCGCTCCAAACCAATGTTTCCTGGTCCGATGTGTTCTGCCGTGAAAGAGGTCAAAATTCCAAAATTTCAATGCTCGCAGTGTACCATCCGTTCCCAATACAGTCCATATTGGAAAGGAGCAATAATAATTCCTCCACTCTGGGGACATCTACACAAATGGTACTCAGGGTATCATGTTGCCATGTGCACGAATCATTGGCTTCGAATATCTTCAGAAGTTCTAGGGGAAGACAGCTGACAGTGATCCATGGGCAACGACTCGAACCGTGCGAGCTGTAATCCTTGCTCCAGACACGAGGGAAGACTTCGAATGTAACCGTAAGTTGTGGGAGAATAGGATCATTTTGAGGGGCCTAGTGGACGTGATCTCTGGAAGTACGGATGATGAGCTCCAACTGTCGCACGTGGAACGTTGAGTATGCCTTGTGGTCATTCACCCAAGATGGTACTTACCCAGGAACACTTGATCGCTATTCATACCCGAAATTTAGATATACAGCATGAGGAAAGTGATAGTGTGTGTCGCCATCGAGCACCATAAAGAGGGCCGATCTGATACAGGGACTGCAAACAAAGTGGCGTCTAGGCCTATGCTATCGAAACTCGTGTAGAAGACAGGTTGCTTTGGCGACTTGAGTATGGGGTATAATCCTCCTACAGGACAAATAAACGCCAAGAGGCTGCACTCACAACACTGCCGATTTAAGGTGCTCAGAGAGGTAGAGACTTGATGGTGTTTTGACTTTGGCCATATTTATTCGGAGGGTGCACGTGTCGGTATACCGTAGGCTAAAACGGTATAAGTTGTAGAACTTCGGGTACAGGGGTGGGCAGCAATGAGTATCCGAGCGGGTGAGCCTGTCGCTACAATATCTGAGGTCTGGGTTTTTATTTAAACCATTGGAAAGCTGCTCCTTAAATCAGGCCTCAGCAACACGCTACGTGGGTGTGGCATTTGTCTCGGGCATCAGCACTGGTATGCGCAGGTACGATCTAGTCGGTCAACCGAGAGAGCGGAACCGGCCAACCATTGATCGTCGGTCGCAAAAATGGAAACGTTGACTCGTTCGATCGCGTTGGTTATTGGAGTGGAGTCGATGGACACGTGATTTGGGAACGAGCGTCAATGCACACGTTCGGCTGCATCAAATCGCAGGATGAGATAGTATGGTCCGAGTTAGATGAATGCTGCCAAGAGGGCGAGTCGCATGCGGGTATCATTGTCAGTCTGCTCCGTCGTGCGCGCTCGCGGGAATGGGATATATAAGATTGGATGGATCAGACAAATTATTGGCTATCCTGGCACCGAGTGCGCGTGTTCTGATCGCCGACAGGGAGTTCCGCGCCATGAGGGACGTAAGGGTCGGGACGATCGACAGGCGGGTCACTCGCGTCAAATGTGAAGGCTGTCCTGAACTCGGCTCGCATTGTTCTTAGCAAGGGAATGGCAAGGATGATGTCATCGCCAAAGGGAGGCTGAGACGCGTAGCCAAGGGCTGAGGGAACAGGTACAGCGTGTATCGGATGAACATACCAAGGGGATGTTTCCCATGCTTTTTGGATATGCGAAGGAGGCCGTTGGCCGCTCGATGTGATCGATGAGTGAGATTATGGATGGATGGGTTTGCGCCAGTTGGTAGCGGTTTGGCTATAGGTAGCGGGATATGAAAAGAAGGGGCGGACCGGAGCGACAGGGTCCATCTCAGATATGGAAGTTATGAATCTGAGGTGGGGGTCGTGTTTGGGTGAGAGGAGGCAGTGTCATATAGATACATGCTATTTCACGAGGTGGCCCGCGAGAGAGACCTTCTGAATTTAGGACCAAGATAGTTTATGCTCGATCGAACGATAAAATGGACAAGGTCAATGCGTTTTGCAGGTGGACGGACACATGGTTGAGATCACGGAGCTTATAATGTTCGTACTCGTGGAGACGGTGCTGCGGCGTTCGTTTTCAGGGACGCCCCAATGGTGTCACGGTAAATTGAAAAGTGGCGTCATAGGTATGTGGAAGAGCACGAGGCGAGTGGGATAATACCAAGGGAGAGTCGGTTGACGGAATCGAACGAGTGGTCCGTGCAGCATGGAGATGGAAGCGAAGGGCGAGTGTGAAAGTGATCCGGGACATCGACGAGCAATCTGGCACGTTTTGATGGCGTGGGGTAGGACATGCGGTGGTTGAAAGGTCTATGTACGAAAAATGATATGCATGGCGAACATTGTCGTGGCGCTAGATGAGATCAGCGAGAGGGAGGACACGGGCGAATTTGTATTTTGTATGTACGGGGAGAGATCCACCCTCGGGATGACGAGAACAGTGAGGACGGCGAACCAAAGGCTGTGAAGGGCGTGTTGCGGGGAGGACGCTGGATTACGTTACTAGACGAGTCTACCAAGCTGTAACAAGAAAGGACATGCCGAGTTGATGCCGAATAGCCAGAAAAGGAAATGAACGCCACGGACACCCTGTGAAGGCGGTGCACGAGAGCGAACTCACCTCATCCTACAAGAGGGGACCTTCGACTCGCTTCCAGACCCCCCAACCTTCCGTGAGATGGACTATCCTGCTGATTACTCCCACCAGACATCTCAGCAGGTCCGGTCATTCCCCCAGCGCGTCTGCCCACCTCACCTCCTAACTCCACAGCAGTTCCCCCAGTCCCAGCAGCAGCAACAGTCGGGCCCATTTCCCTCGCCAGTCTCGCCAGGGACCACCAACTACTACTTTCCGCCCCAGCAGCAGCAGCAGCAGCCGGGTGCTTCACAGACGGACGCACGTCAGACTCTCTCCCTCAATATCAGTGGGCTTTCGGTTGCATCGCCACCGTCGCTCTCCCCCATCGCGCCTCACCAAGCGCAGCCCGGTCAGCTCCACCCGACCCAGTTCCATGCTCTCCATTCGATCCCCCTCCAACCTCACCACACGCACTCCCGCTCCCATTCAAGTGCTTCTTCCATCTCCGGACCGATAACACCCGTCTCCCCCCCATCCATGTCCCACCTCTCGTCGCAGGCCCCGTTCTCCTTCAACTTTGACGACACCATCCCTTCACCAGGTGGCCTATCCCCAGACTCTGTTCTCTCCCAGAGTCGGCCCAGCACCGGAGACCTCGCCCCAGAGAAAAGCGTACCCCGAAAACGTAGCTTGACAAACACCCTCCCTGCTGGAACCGCTACCCACAGCATTCATCAACATTCACAATCCCACTCCTACTCTTCGTCACAAACAAAGACTACCCAACTTCCTCATCCCATAATCACAACGACCGCTTCCTCCCCTCCCCTCCCCACCTCTTCCGCGTCTTCTCCTTCGAACCCCGCCCACTCCCACTCCCGCTCCCTTACCCATTCTCACTCACATGCCTCCCTCTCTCAGTCTCACTCTCCGCAACATTCTCACTCTCAGCAGGAAACTAACCCTAATCCTACTTCCCCTTACGACGATCTCGATAGCGCTGGGCCTGGGTTTTCCGGCCTTGGCGAAGATGCCTCGGACGATGATCTGGGAAGCCCGTCTGGCTCGTTTGGTGAATATCAGCTTTCATCTTCCCCCCGTCCACCCATCCTGACTAGCCTCTAGGCAATGCCAATTCGAAAGCATCTAGCTCGTCGCGCCAGCAAGGGCAGAACGTGATGGGCAAGAGTGTCGGCACTAATAACTTTGTAACAAAATTGTACCAGTAAGCACGCTAGCCGCTCTCCTTACGCGTGATAACCAACGCATTCCCGAATAGCATGATTATTGATACTAAATCGCAGCAGTTCATTTCATGGACGGAATTAGGGACAAGGTACTTGTTCATTTTCGTACTCATCCTCGGAGATGTTCAAATGTCAAATCGATGCAATGTTTGCTTAGCTTCGTCGTGTCCAATGTCGGCGAGTTTAGCAGGAGCATACTTGGGGCACATTTCAAGCACAACAATGTAAGTCCCCGCCTTTCCCGTATATTTGTCTCGATGTTGAATATATGCGCAGTTTTCGTCCTTTGTTCGTCAACTTAATATGTATGGATTTCATAAAATCAACAGGGTGCGTCATTTGCACTCGTCATGCCCCATCTTGGTCGTAACGATCGCGTTCAATCCATGTCTTGCTCTTTGAATCTTGTTTTCTTTTGCACATGTGCACGACTTCTTACGCATACATCGACAACCCAAACGCAAATACACGCACTCGCGATCAATAGACACCGCGCGCTCAACGCACATCTACTACTTCCCAAACTTGGGAGTTTTCCCATCCAAAGTTTCTGCGTGGCCGGCCAGATCTACTAGAAGCAATAAAGCGCAAGGCGTTGGAACCAGACCCGAGAGAGAGGAACCGGTGAGGCTACTCCTATCTTGTCTCCACGTGGGAAGAGCGCTGACATGCCGTTGTTCCCAATAGCGTCGAACTTCCAGGCGAAGTCGCGCGCCTACTATCCGATCTCCGCGAGGAGAATCGCGCCCTCTGGCGAGAGGTCAGGTCATTAAGCAGCCGTATACCGCAACACGTGTCACCCATAGCCAATCACGGACAAGCGACGATCTCCCCGAATTTCGGGGGATCCGCTCAGGGTTCGCAGTCTCATATGTCACCTAACGCTCAGGTCGGTTTGGGTGGTCATATCCTTACGCACTCAAGGTCGTCGTCGAATTTAGGAGCCGATGATGGTGAAAGGGATGTCGACTGGGAGGATGACGATTGCATGAGCGCGTCCATGATGACAGGTATTGGGATGGGCGGGAGTCAAGGCGGGGAAGAATGGGACACCCAGAGTCCAAGCTTCAATTTTGACACAAGTTCCGGATTGAATGTACCCAACTTTGGGTTTAGCACTTTGGGGGCACCAGAAGAGTGGAAGCGGTGGGCGGAAGGCGAGATCATCAAGGAGAGGAGAAGAGTCGAGAAGCTTGTTGGTGTTGTCAAGGCACTGGTGGACGTGACCGGAAAAGGTGGCGCAAGTGCAGGTCCAGCGACGACAACCACAGGTATGTGCATAGATCGGGAATCGGACAGTAAGTGTCGGCATTGTCTTTGCCTTTGTATGCTGACTAGGGTGATCAGTCCCGTCGAGCATCCTGCAAGAGCTTCACGAGCTCTCTTTATCGTTTGATACTTCTCCCTCTCCTATATCAATACCGATTCCTTCGCCGTCGCCATCTCCCTCACCACACTCGTTTACGCGTCCTCAACATTCACCAAACATCTTTATCACCTCGCCGACTTCGCCCACACCATACGCCGGCTCACACTCGCGGTCTCCGTCTCGCGAATCCCAAACCCACGCCAATGCGCACACGACCTTCCCCACACTCTCTATCTCTAACCCGATCACCACGGGTACCTTTCATGCACCATCCTCACCCACGACGTCCGACATCGTGTCCAACTTTTTCATCCAAAGACCGGGACATGGCAGGAGTCAGAGCCACCTCGGCGCACGTATGCCGAGACATCCCAATATCACGCTCACGCTCGAAATGGACGATAGTGGACGTTCGGAGAAGCGTGCGCGAACCGACGCTGACAAGGGAAAGGACGGGTCGGAGGGGTTGCGAACGGGCGAGGAGATGGATGTTGTGTCGAGTGAGGTGGGGGAGGATGTCAAGCTATCTTCGCCGACGAGTGCGGGTGTAGGGGGTAACAAGGTGGGGTCACGGTCGAGGAGTGATTCGGCACCGATGTGGGGTACGGAGCAGGGTGGCTTGAGTGCTAATTGGACAGGGAGGGGAAGGAGTGGGAGTTCGTTTGGACAGTGAAGGTGGGGGCGCTCCAGAGGCTATTATTAGATGTGTTGTGCGCATTTCGTCGTTCGACGTCTTTCGTTTCTTCACTTTTTTTTTCGTGGCTACTTGTAACTTTGGCTTTTTTCTCTGTGCGTGGTCGTGCTGGCCAGATTTTCCACGTCGTATTTTCTTTTTTCGTCTTCTTTTCCTTTGTTCGTATCTACATGGTACGTATACTGGCTCTTGGCTGGTTATATCTTTGATGTCAATGATGCGTCTACCTACACGCCATGAAGGGTTGACGTTGAGGTACTATCCCCTACCCCCAGTTCGGCAGTCACAAATATCACGAATGGTCACCAGTCGTCACACCACTCAGTTCAGACTCCACCCAGATCCAACATAGACAAGCTGATTAGTAGTGTACGAACTACGAGTGAATACACGGTATGTATGGTATGTGATAAAGGGCATCCGCCCCGGGCCTGTAGAACCTATTTGCATGATAAATGGGGCATGGGGAGGTATTATCTGGGGGCATCAAGGGAACGTTACTATGTGGGCCTTTGCAGCCGCATTGATGGTCTTGTGAGTCCCATGAGCGACATCCTTGACAGCAAGCTCCATCCGGGCCTCATATTCTGAGTCCCTGGTGGAAGCTCGCTGCCGTCGATGGCCCGCCGCCATCGCCAGCAACCGTGCCCTGCGACGCGTGACTGGCGGTGAATGAACGCGTCTCAGTAGGCTAGGTCGTTTGAAACTCCGCTTCGGCACATGCTCGGCGAGTGACAGTAGCGTGACAATGGTGAACTTCGCGATCTCAAGGACTACTGCATTATTTTTCTTCGTTCAACTTCGGGGATGTAGGTGTAACATAGAAAGTCATATGTGTGAAATAAAATAGTGAAAATGTTGTGTATTTAGTAGGGTGCCGAATTGGGGGTAGGGGATAATATTGGTTGATGTTGGACGCTGAATCATTTACAATTATTTAGTGCCCGCCTAGCTCAATTGGATAGAGTAACACGCACTATGCTTGTGGCTGCAAGTTCGACCCGGCCAATTGGTTTCTAACTTGACTCATGTCACACGAGTTCGGCCGCCTAGCTCAATTGGATAGTAACAGATTTTGTTTCAAGTTGAGGCTTGATTATCAATACAACAAGACCATTTGATGCTCATGCACACGCACATAGGTCACCGGGCAGTGCAGTCTCGTGCCGTTGTACCGTGATTGCACTCAAACACCGCAGGTTTCCCAACAGAGCTAAAATTCCCCAAGTGGCCGTACATGACCGAATCCGAGTCGTGCGTCCTCGGAACTTGGTTTGTTACCGGCCAGTACTCCCAGGGTATGCACGGCGTTGACAACCACCCGAACTCATATCACCATTGACAGAAACCCGATGTCCGGCGTCCGCGGGCCTTCCAAGTTGATCGAGATTCAACTTCAACTTGAATGTCACGGTGCGTGCTATTGAACAGCATTGTCATTCTCAACAGCTGTCACTCACTGCTAGTCACTAAACGTCGTCCGATGGCGTCCAAAGTTGAAACGTGTGTATACGGTGACTCGAAGCTAGGAGCATTGCCTTGTAACACGACGAGAACATGCTCATGTGAGTAGGTCACTTGATCACCTGTTACCCGAGGACTCGGACGCGTGTCGATATTCGAAGTGTACGAATCGGCTGCTCGGTTCCGTTACCCGGGCTGGAGCAACTATGAATCACATTCAGCGACCCCGATGACCCTCTACATATGGTACGTTGAACCTAAGCTTGTCGGCCTTGGCGCTTTCTTTTATACGGCGTGAACGTTGCCCAGCACACACATATGCGAGCACATAGATGCATCAACGATGATGATGATCCGTTCCGGGCGCGTATAGCCCAGGCAACGCTGGAACGAAGCTCAAACCAGGTTCTTCTTCTATTACGTGCAACGAGGCCCGCGTTTATTTCATTTCATCCTCTGTCGTCGGCCGATCAGTCAAGTACAAGTATTGGAACACCACCTTTTTTTTCGGACGCGTTTGAGCGATGGGATGGTGTTTTTTCTCGTCGCTCTGTGTGGGGCCCCAACACACGCTTCCTCGCCGTGCTGATTCCATCATTGCAGGGGCAGTTCCGAGTCGTGTGGAGGGCAGGGGCGACCCGGCCTCCTGCACAGCGTCGAGATGGATGGGTACATGGATCCATCGATCTATCGATAAATGACATCATGACTAACCTGGTGGAGGGGCGTCATCCACACTCCTGAATCCGCGGCCCTGCAGGGTGGTCCGAGTTATTGTCGCTGGCATCCAATTCTTGGAGACCTCGAGGTGCGTGATTGACCTAGTGAGGCGATCGCGATTTAGGCGTGATTGTGAGATTAAGATTATACTGACGAATGTCACAGATGGTAGATCCGTTCGACACTGACAGTGACCATCTGCTACTTGCCATCTTGGGAACGACTGTCTTCCTACCTAAGGGGCTGCCTACGGGAGACTGCTCGCCATCGGCATGATGATGGATGATGTGGTCCTTGAAATGATACTCGTCAGGATAGGGGTGACATCATCCAGGGTTTAGTCGCATTACCACCGCAAGGTATTCTTTCCGAGTCCCTGTCCGTTGAATTGACGTTTGTCCTTTCTTGTCTCGTCTGTTCATTCTAGTGGCCGTTTGGTCACCCTGGAGAGGTAGAGATTCACCCTGGCGATTTACCACCGCCACGAGATTTGAAACTCGGGGACAGACCCGGTCGTTGTCGAACAATGTATGTACGTCATTCATATCGGTGTCTGTCGCAGTCGTGTCGTTCGATATTGATGACGACGATTTCAGTTTGCCGGGGAGGAAGCGTTGTTGTACGACTAGGTGCGGATGGGTCAAGTTGATCGTGCGGGCTTGCTGTTCGCGTTCAGTATACACGTTGTCCGGTCGGAGCTCAGTGATGCCTCCTCTATGGTAGCCTGGATATGGTTATGTGGATGTAGATGTTCCGGACGACAAGGCTTGCCCTTGCCGTCTTGTGGCAGCCTGCAATAATCACCTTGTGTGCCTTCATCCCTGCTGCCAGGCGTGGTTGCCCTGGATCACGATCGTCGTGTCCTTGGCGCTTGACGAACGTTCCGATACCAAGGATCGGGGGTAGTACAGTACCAGCTCGCTCGCAGGCGCGTCAAGCGAGTACAGTGGGTTACAATTTACAGAGCTTCGTGATATTCAGGATTATGGAACCAGCACTGTATCATGATACGCATGGACAGGTAGCATAACAGTTGTTGCGCGACCAGGTGTGATCCGCTGACTAGTACCAGTACACTACGGATATTCCTTCAAGGTGGACTATGCATTAAGATAATCGTACGAGCAGTTCTCGTGTCACAGCAACCTATCGTTTCCAACCACTCGATGGTTTCAAGTTCGCTCGACTCTAAATGTTTTTCTTCTGCTGGTGGCCAAACTATCATTCTTTTCTCCAGACTCTGTAAACCCCTTGGATAGCTTTGTAGCACCTCATCGGTGCCAGTGAGCTTCGCTCCAAAATCTCTCGTGCTTGAGTAAATCAGTCACCTAGTACTATCCGGTCTCATTCAATGGGTATTCATACCTTGTCAGATCCAGTCCACTAAACACGACAGCGGGACTTTTGTCCAGTTTGTATAGCAGCTCGTCATGTTGGACGAGTGTTTAAAAGGTGTCGAAGTTCAAGAAAATGGGTCTCCTTTTGGGTTTAGGATCTTCTCTGATTTGATGCCACACGAGAAGCTAGGTAGGAGCGCACCATTCAAGTGTGAAATGCGAGCAAGCAGGCGAGAATCACAACTTACCACCTCGTTGATATAAACAGGTGTATGGCCTTCCTTGATCTCGTCCTTGTACTCTGAGGGGCTAGCTTTGTGGATGAAGTCCAAGGAGGGTGCTTGCTTTCGCTTCCGGCATCGTGGTGAGGACCCAATGGGGAGGCAAACCCTCCTGAACCTCCTCGATCTTTCGTGGGCGACAAGGGTCGAGAACAACGAGAACATGATTCATAGAGTCGGACGCCATGATGGTATGATATTGCTGATTGGTAGCCTGAGGACAGAGCGAGTTCCACTGCATGTCGTGACTTGGATGTGCGGCAGGGGGAGAGTGTGCGTCCAGTGACACGACCGCGTACGATTGAGGAAAACTGTCAGGGTCGATCTCCTCGGCGCGCAAGGTAGGTTCTTTCACGATCCAAACCTGGTTGAGTCGTCACGAGCCTGCAGCAAATATGTTATCGACACGGGATTACGGTAGGAGCTACTTTTCGATACTCGAGGCCAGTGTTGATGACGTATGTGTCGGTAAACCATGTGAACCGGGGTCCGTTCGGTTTCGGTGGAGTGGGACGGCCCGTAGGGCCGTGCCACGACGGTAGAGCAAGGGTAGGAGTGGCAGGGGTCCAAGCCGGGAGATGCCGGAGTAGCATGACACAGCGTAGCATAGTTCTGTCTCGTCTCGTCGGACTGCGTTGCTGGGCGGTTAGCCAGGGCGTTGGCCCGTGTTCCCTCTCTCTCTCTCAGTGCCTCTCTCTAGCCGGTCCATCGGCCCTCACCGAGTCGGAACAGTACTAGACACAAACAAACACCAACTTTGAACGAAATTGATGGTGACCGTTGAAACGTCGACGCAACAGCTATCGAAATCGTATGGATCAAGACCCCCAGGAGGTATAGCAACCTCGTGACACATCCTCCCTAAGAGATTCCAAGCGAAGGTTCACACTTGATGTCTCATCTCTTGGAGACAATAACAATGGAGACGAGCTAAAACAAATACTTCCTCGCTCTCCCGTTCCGATGCGACTCAGGTTGCTGATCGAGAAGTACAACTCGCACTTTGTATGGTGAGCTGGCTTCTTAAATCCGCTGTATTACGATTTTGATCCTACGCGGGGAGTGGCACATGAGGGTGCTCTGCCAGTGCTTGCCCTGTCCACTGTCAGGGTATGCCCCATCCTAAGTGAATCTTCACAAGGAATATTCACCTACTTGTACGCAACCACGTGTACAGACCCTGGATCCAGTGACCCATATTTCTGTCTACCAGGCCCCTCAAATGATCCTACTCTCCCACAGCTCACGGTTGCATTTCAGGTCGTCCCTCCACGTGGTGACAAGCATTTCTGTGATCTTCTCCATCCATCCTCAGAAGACTCGGAGGAATTGCGCGGCCGCTGGAATAGCAACTCTGTCCGTATCCTTAGTGAACGCACGATAACTCCGGACACGCTTTCTGTATGCGCGCCCTTCAGGCACTCAAACCACCTAAGTACTCCCCCAAGTCAGTTTTATTCTTATGCTGACTGCATGCACAATATCAATAATATAACATATGTAATGACCCCCACGGTACGAGTCGTTGCCTATGATGTTCGTTCGAGGATTACCATCAACCATATTCCGATGGAACTTCCTTTGAAGATATTCGAAGCCAATGACTTATGCTTGTGACAATATGATCTACTATCATTTGCGCAGGTGTCCCGCCAATGGTCGCAATACTCCATAAGGGTGCTCTTTACTCGTCTGGAGTCTTCCAAATGGAAGAATTATTGTTATTCATTTTCAGCGCAGTATTTGGATCCTTCTGCGTTTGCGAAGGCATTCAGCGAAACACCTTTTCTCGGACTTGGTATTGAACATCTCCGTGTCGACCAACACAATACCTCGTCGAAGTGCTCGGACTACAAGAAAATCTCACTCAGATTCACCCTAGAGCTCGTCGCCATTCTCCACACCATGAAGGATTTCCAACGTTTACACCTCTCGTTAGGGTATTCGTCCAAAGCAAATGCACTCTTTTCTTCTCTCCCCAAACTCGATCACTTGCACACATTATCCATCACGCAGACCACACGTGAATTCATGTGCTCCAACTTGAAGTCGGGGTCGGAGTGGTGTATCGATGTAGTCCAGCTTGCACACTGCATGACCTGCTGACCTGCATTGACCTCTCTCGTAGTCGAATGCATTGCGCCAGGAAACCTTGATATGAAGCGCTTTTTCTTACGAACGCCCCCATGTGCATTGATACCTTTGCATCCGTCACGCGTCCATATCAGCCAAGGACCTCCGGTATCTCACCGCCTCACCCATTACCACGCTCGCCCACGTAACGCTGGACAACATGGCGCACATCAGCGACAATGGACTGCGTAGCTTCCTCGAGTCGATTGCTCAAAACGTGGCCTCGCTGACCATTTGGCAAGACTGTCGCCCTCGTCAGAAGCGGAAGCATGCGTTGGATGCTGTGGTGGATGACATGGTATTTGGAGGCGTTGAATGTCTGTGGGGATGTTGCGAGTGGGCTCATGTTGCGTCGGCGGTCCACGGTGTTTGTGAGGAGTGGGTTAGCTGTACCGGTGGTTCGGTTGTTGTTCCAGTCCGTTCCAGGGATTGTGAGCTGTGTAGGCGACGAGTAGGCTGTGTAGGAGGTGGCCAGAGATCACTAGGCGCGTACAGAGGTGGGTTTGGAAGGGTGGACCTGGGGGTGACGTCAAGGTAGAGTATCCGGAAGACCATGTCGGTCGCTACGTTTCCGGAAGTCGGCCCCGATGCTCTGTGCACTAGTGGTCGGAAGGTACATCGTCCAGGGCGGAGCAACTGTATTACTGGTACAAACGACGATCGTTTCTTCATCTTACTCGGACCAAGCCTGCAAGTTCTACGTCTGAGGCTATCAGACAACTTGGGTACACATTCGAGGGCGGGACTAACAACCTAAGTCTATACACATGTCGAGCTACCAACGTGACATCCCCCGCAACCGTAGGAAAATACAAACAAGGATGTGACATAAAACGAAAAGAAAGCTAATTACAGGAAAGGTAGAACTGGACGATTTCTTTCAGGAAGAAAATGATGTGCGGATCAGTTTGCAACTTTGCCAAGAGGGGTCTTCGCCATGACGCTGATCACCTCGTACAAGACCTGACGACGCCCCGAGTCAGCTTCTGAAGGAAACAAGAAAGCGCAAGACTCACGTCGGCGGCTGCCATGGTCGTCAACTCGGCATTGGTATCGTACGCAGGGGCGACTTCGACAATGTCGGCAGAGACAATGTGCAGACCATCCAGGCCGCGCAAGATTGTCCGCAACTCGCGAGTCGACCAACCTAGAACATCAGTGGGTTATGAGAAATGCACATCCTCTCGTCGTCTTAAAGGGACGCACCCCCAGTCTCGGGCGTACCGGTCGCAGGCGCGAACGCGGGGTCGATCGAGTCAATCTATTCGAGGTGCGTGGGTCAGATCAGGATCTCGTAAGTAAAGGGACGCAATGACGTACGTCGATCGAGAGGTATACCGGGCGGTCCCCGACGGTCTCTCGAATTTTCTTGATAATACCATCGGTGCCTGTCCACATTTTTTCGGGGGAGTCACTCACAGCGTCAGCGGTAAAGAAACGCCTCGCACGACGAAAAACGCACCAAGCGTATCGATCTCGCGCGCCTCTATTCTCTGGAACCCAGAGGCATCGTCATTCATATAATCCGCCGGACCGGACAAGGTCGTTCGGATCGCGCCGTGCTAGAATCAAGGGAGAAACTAGGATCAAAGGATTCGACGGACACTCGTGTAGAAAAAAAATCGAATAATGTTGAAAACGAATGACAGAGGGGAAATGAGATACTTGCAATGGAGCTGCCGTTCTTGATGAGACCTTCTTGACTGGCCCAGTAAAAGTAGGTGCCGTGGTTGATGGCGGCTTGGTCCGACGGGGCGCCTCCAAAGACGGATGGTTTCCACGTGTCGAGGTGAGAGTCAAAGTGGATGACGGAGATGGGACCGTAGGCGGAGTGGATGGACCTGTGGTGAGGGGCGGTCAACGACAACAAATTCGAGGAGGAAGATCACGACGCTGACCTGAGAAGAGGGAGGACGATCGTATGATCACCGCCCAGCGTGACAATCCTCGGATGATGTTTCCCATCAGCGGAAATGGGAACGAGCGGTTTGCCCGTCAGTGAATCATGACCAAGTGGGGAGAACGCAGGCCGGTGCAAGAGCTCCTTGTGGCCGTTCTCGATCTGTTGGATGGCAAATTTGTTGTCATAGGGCGTCACGGGAATATCACCGCAGTCGACGATCTTGAGACCGCTCAAAAAAGGGTTGACTTCGAGGGGGACGTTGTAGCCGCCGTACAAGGTCAAACGACGTGACCCTGCACGAATACCAGCGGGACCAAAGCGGGCACCGGGGCGGTAGGAAGTACCAGTGTCCTATGACAATAGCATCGTCAGATCGATTCCGTACATGCAGGTCAGACGGCTTACAAACGGAGCGCCGACAAAAGCAATATCAAATGCGTCATGTCTGTCTTTACCGAGGCATTGTACCCACGGTAACTTGGCAAACGTAGTGATACCGGAGAAGATGGAGTCGGCGGTGACTACATCATTCAACTTAACGATGAACCCCGCGATACGGTGTCATATCACGCTTACCTTCGTTGTCACCGGGGTAGACGGCTTGGTAGGGATACTTGACATATCCGAGAGGCATTTGTTCACCGTGCTCGGAGTCGCCGTGAGCAACGGCGACACAAGCCAGCGCAGCAGCAACAAGAACAGATAACTGGGTTCGCATAGTAGACAGACGGATCGGAAAAAATGGGAGGTGGAAGTGCTGTTGAGATCAAAGGCGCAGTTCAGCGCATTTAAAAAGGTTTTGTCTTGGGAAAAAAATATCACATCTCCAGCCTCATGCCACCAGATGGTCCGAGGGATACGAGCACGCAGAGATAAGAAGTTGCCTTGAAAACACCCTTTTCAGCCTCGAGGCAGCACGAATTGGAAACGATGTGATCCAGCCAAGCGATAACTCACAGAGACAAGGTTTATCAGCGGCACGCCATGGAAAATGGACCGCAAAATATACCAAACGGGTTTACCCAGCCATCAGCACGATGCAAGCCTCGTTTTTCCAAACGGTTCCCGTGGCTGCAAAAGACATGTCAGCACGTAGAAACCCAATCGCCTATTGGGGACCTTTTCTCCGCGTTATAAGCACTAGGATACGGCACCCGAGATGGAGGCGAAATTGTACCTCTGCGCCACTTTTTTTTTCTTCGGTTCCCTCTGAGCAAAACGATGAGCTCGACCGAAACTTCGCCACTGCTTCAAGACGCACGACACTTGCTACAACAAGTGATCAGTAACCATCACGATCGTACTTCTCCGCCAATCCCGACGATTCCCGAAGAGGCAGGCGCGACCCATCGCTTCGGTCCAAAACTATTAGCCTCCCTGGTCGTCGACTCCATCCCCGGTACGATCGCTTTCAATGTCTTTGTCCTGATCCTCTCACAAACCGAACCCCAAAGTCATCCTCTCCTACATCCTACAAAACTCGGTACAAACCACCGCCATCATCGTGGCCGGTCGTCTAGGTCCCGAACAACTCTCCGCCGCCGCATTTTCCATGATGCTCGCATTCGTCACTGGCGAGTCCGCTTCATGATTCGAATCGTGCGCTTCGTGTCCCATGATGTCTTTTTTTTTTTTTTGCTTCTGAACAGGTTGGTGCATCGCACTCGGAGGCGGCTCGGCGCTGGACACGCTCGGATCACAGGCCTTCACGGGTGGCGTTCACAAGACCGATCTGTCCATCCATTTCCAGCGATGCGTCGTCCTCTTATGGATCATCTTCATCCCCGTCGGCGTCTTGTGGTTCTTCATGGAACCCGTCCTCTTGGCCATCGGAGAGCCCGTCCGTCTCTGCAAAGACGTTCAAGACATCATGCGCATACTCATCTTTGCAGCCCCAGGATTCATCGCGTTTGAATCGCTCAAGAAATACCTGCAATGTCAGGGTAAGTCCCCGAGCTTTCTGACGCGCTCCGCCGTCCGCCAACGTCGTCGACAGGCATCATGCGCGCCTCCACCTTGGTCTTGATCGTCGTCTGGCCGATCAATCTGGCATTGAACGTGGCCTTGGTGCACTACACTCCGCTTGGAATGCTAGGTTGTCCCATTGCGCTCACGATCACCTACTGGCTCGCCTTTGTCCTATTGGTCATCGTCACATGCTTATCCTCTACGCACAAAGCAAATGGAACGTGGGGTGGTTTCCAACCGGGTGCCGTGCTCAACGCCAAGAGTTGCCGTGGGTTTCTCGGGTTGGCATTCCCGGGCATCTTCATGGTTGGCACCGAATGGTACGTCAATGTCGACGTCACGCACGAGTTTACCGTACGACAACGGCGACCCAACAGGGCAGCGTTTGAGATTGTCGCCCTCGCAGCTGGGCGGCTGGGCGAGCTTGCCTTGGCAGGACAATCCGTCATCATGACCACAGATCAGAGCACGTATCACATACTCGATTGTCATGCATTACAGACTAACCCTCGGTTTCTTCCCAGTCATCGCTACAATTCCATTTGGCTTTGGTAGGTCTTCATCGGACCCAAGGTCGGTCACATTAACGAGCACAACGCGAACCAGGCGTCGTGGCTTCCAATCGCATAGGAAACCTCATCGGGGCAAGAACCGCTATAGGTGCCCGCACCGCAGCCCACGCATGTGCACTCGTCAGCGTCTTGGTCGGCTTTACCATCATGATCATCCTCCTGGCCACCCGAAACGCAAGTCCATCACCCTCTCAAGCGCTGATACGTTCTGAAAACAGACTCCTTTAGCAATTCGGATACCTATTCAGCGACGACCAAGACGTCGTGCGCGTCGTCAGCCGAGTCATGCCGCTCGTCGCGTCATTCCAGGTGAGTTTGGCATGCATTCCATACTTGCCACACCCTCTGAGCACACGTAGATTGCGGATGGACTAGCAAATTCATGTGGTGGCGTTCTCCGTGGGCAGGGTAAGCATATCATCCTGGTCTGCATCTCTAAGTCAGCTGAGGAAGACGACAATCAGGTCGTCAACACCTCGGTGCCTTCTTCAACATCATCGCCTACTATGTTTTGGCGCTACCGATTGGGATCACGCTCGCGTTTAGGTACAGTTTCGGGTTGCAAGGTCTCTGGATAGGTATGTCTCGTATTATTCATCCCGAACGATGGGCTTGACCCACGTTCTACAGGCCAGGTTATTGGACTGTTCATCGTCGGCATCAGCGAATACGGCGTGATTTGTTTTGGCACCGACTGGGACAAAGAAGTCGAGAAAGGAATCATCAGAAACGCAGAGGAAGCAAAACAGAGGGCGTTACTAGAGCACCGCAGAGAGATGGAAAATGAACTCACCAACTGACGCAACAACACTAGATCTGCACAAAGGGGGCGAGATCATGATACATAGAACTGGGGACGAGAGGATAGATATCAGAACGGACATATGTCAGCCGACGTGACTCGTATGCTTGTTGATTTTTTGATTGTTCTTGGAATTTGAATGTACACGAATGATAATCACCTTGATGTCCACACCGGTGCTCATAGCTTGACAAATGTCAGCAGGTGATCTCGAGAATCCAAGGTAAAGTTGAGTACTATAGATAATCTATCCATCCTCGCAAAAACGACATCATAGCTCATCTTTGGCCCGAGATTCCGTCGACGCCTTCAAAAAGTCGGCCGTCCCGTCCACTATCGACCTAAAGTACTTGGCCAATGGCTCATACTTGCTCCCGCCTACACCACGCGAATTGAGCGACTCTGGAATGATAAAAAAACGAGCAAAAAGATTCACCTTCGTACAAAATGGGTACGCTCGAGCCAGCGGGGTACACGATCACTTTCGAGAACTTGCCTTCCTCCCTCGCAGTGAATCCCAACGACGCTGCAAATGTCCCCTCTGGATCGCTATGGTGTCCAAACGCAATTTTCTTGTAATTATTGTTCCCAAGGACCTGCCACAACAGCGGAAACCTTTTATCCCTATTCAAAAGAATGACACGCGGCAAGTCGCTATGCTGTCGTGAAAAACGTCAGCACCCACCCTGTAGGCGTCGCGATTGGCGCGCGCCGTGGAGACAACGCCAAGCACGTCCACGCACCTTGTCAAGCCAGTCGGGGATATCACCTGGATTCGACAACGCCTTGATCTTGTTCGGAACTGACCGTGACGCCCACTTGATCAAATTATTCGACGTTCGTTCCCCCGATTCGTATGTCTGTCCCGGGAGCTGACCGCCTCGCGGAAACACCTTGACCGTCGGGAAACCTTGGACTTCCTGCACCCGCGTCAGCGTGGATTCATGACGCACGTCGACCACGCGGAGGGGGGGGGGTACTCACCTGAGACGCGCAGAGTTGTCTGTTGGACTCGGCATCACAGTCGACGGCGTAAAACGGGACCAACGGGCTGAGACTACCAGCTGCTTTGCTATACTCCGGAGCCATTTGTTTACAATGCTAACGAAGCGGGCATTTGATTGAGGACCCAACGGGACTGGGAAACGGACGACGACGACTCACCCCGCACCACGGTGCTACGAACGCGACGACGGACGTGCGCTGTGGGCCATGTGTGAATGAAAACTGGTTCAGTGTATCGGAGAAGAGCGTGCGCGTACGTTGTTTTTCATGACTCGTTTGAAGCCTTTTGGATCCAACATCTTGACCTTTGTATCCGAGGGAAATATCGCCGCTGTGACCAGCGTCGGGAGCACGAGCACGAGGGCAGTGAGTGTGTGTAGTATCATGGTGGTAGAACGAGGACAAGATGTAGATGACGTGGCTCAACTGAAATACGCCCTGTCACGGAGCCACACGGTCATGCAAAGGGGATTACTACGCGAGACAAGGACATGAGATGTGAAACCGTCTACTCTATCATATACGCCAACCACCGTATTCCTAGACAGCAGCCACTTCACGACGCGGAACACCCATAGCGTGTTGTTTTTTTTGTCTACAGCCACGGCGACGCATTGGTACACCCTCACGCACTCGCAATAGCTTTCCGTCTTGAGATGGGCTTGGAACGCTTGCGCTTCTTGCCCTCCGAGAAGGCATGGGCCGTTTTGTGATCTCGTCCGAGGATATCGTCTCCCTTGACCGCATAGATGCGCACAATCCAGTTTTCGGACGTAAACGCTTCCTCTGAGATCATGAGAAAAATCAGACACTTGCACAACGCGTGGCTTGCATTCCCACTCACCGACATAGTCCAGCTTGGGCCCGTTCAAAGGCACCTGCTGTCCACGGACCCGATCCATGGGTTGCTGTCCACCAAACAACTCCCCGAAACGGTAATACGACATTTTGTACATCAGCGACTCTCTCATCGCCGGAGAAGCGCGGTCATCGACGCGGTACTCCCCCTGGTTGAAGTAGTTGGGTTCTTGGATCTCATCTGGCCATACACCCTGTGCGATACGAATCATCCACAGGAACTTGTTCAAATCGTCTCCAGAGTAGCCAATGAGTCCACCAAAGATGATGAGCACATAGCTCACGTCGTGTTTGCGAAGGATAGGGTAAGCCACCTCCTCGGGCGACGACATGGCTTTGCCAACGGTCGCGATGTGAGCTGAAAAAGACATCAGGCAAACTTCCTTGAATGTGACTCCGACTCACTGTTGTTCCAAGTGTTGTTGTCGACCAACGTGGGGCGGTCCGCCATGCCAGCGATTTGGTATCCGTAATCCCACCAGCTCATTACAACAGCATCCTCGGCCGTGTTCTGCCTCAACCAATAATATGCTTCTCTAAAGTCGTCGATGATATGTTGACTCCCGTCGGGAGAGGTCGAGGCCAGGACGACAGAGGGAGACGAATATGCATTCGAAGTTACCCATGTGCAGTGGACGACAAAGAACAGGAGCAGTCCAATCGAGTTGACAAGGACAGCAAAGCGTGTGTCGAGACCAAATATGCCTTTGGAGGACTTGGAGCCAGACGCGTCAGATGCTTGAGCGGCAGCGACAGCAGAGGAAGCGACACCGGAAACGAGCTCGCCAAAGGTACCTCCAGGTGCTGCGGTTGGCTCCTTTTCCTTTTCCTTGTTCTTCTTTGCCTTTTTAGGCGTAGGAGCCGTGGAGGAGGCAGTGGTCGAAGATGTACCGTGAGATGCGCCATTAGAACCGTTCGTGCTAGACGCTTGGGTGGATGGTTCGTCCTGTTGTGCGGTGTCTGGCTCGCTCGGGTCAAGGTACGTGTCCATGAGAGACGATAACGCAATTGCCGCTGCGACACAGACGACGGGCGTGAGGGTTAGCATGAGACGGACCATGACACCAGCAAAGTAGCTGGCCATCACAGCATAAATGATGACGAAAATGTGCTCGTCACGGAGCGAACGGAAGCACAGCACGACACCAGCTGGGAATAGGAAGATAAGGAAATGAAGGTCCATAAAGAATGAGGGCCATGCTGTGGGCTGATGTTCGGAAACTGAGGCAATGATGGGAATGTACCTGCAAGATGTATGTGAGATGGGCAGGACCCTCTAACCAGCAGCGGAATATACGCACTTCTTGGCATAGCCTGTGTCCCACAACGAATAGAAGCGACCGGTCCAGGGTGCAATCCAACCTTTATACGTGAGTGCAACAATAGCAGCGAAACCAAGAATTCCAGTGCCCACGACACTAGCAAGCAAAAGTTGCTGGAATTGTTTTGAGGAGATGTGAGAACGGACGAGCTGTGCAAAGGCGACAATTTGCAAAAGTCCGAATACGCCTGGGATGAATGGTGAACAAGGTTCAATGAATGGAACACAGAATGTTACCCAATGCGGCCATGTGTTCACTTGTTCGAACAGGCTGGAAACCAACAAACGGAACCTGCATACTTGCAAGTGTGCCGATAGAGTACCAAGTAGAGTATGCGACGTAGAGTCGGTTGGAGTATCGACCCATAAGAAGGAGCACGAGTGCGTGCAGGGGAATCATGTTTGTGATGAACACGTATCCACCTGCAAGGACATTAGGTCAATCCTGCTAGTGAGAAGAATGGATACAAACCCCAAGCGGCAACCATGTAAAAGTAAAAGACGGCGGCAACAGCACCGAAAAACGCGCTACCCAGCTTGAGTGCTTTGATCCAGTTGAAAAAGGTGAACATGAGAAGGAAGATGGCGATGGCTTCATTGTCATACGAGCCTGCGACGGAACGAGAAATGTAACCGGGAACAATGCCAATGAAAGCTGCAGCCAACAAGCCGGCACTGTCATCCTTCATTTCTCGCGTGAACCTAGGTGTGGCTGTCAGTAAACGCGGTGCAAAGGAGGCGAGAAATGCATACATATAAGTAGCCCAGGCGGTGAGCGCGCTGAAACCCGGGGCCAAAAGAACACACACGTTACGAATGTCGACGGGAAGGTTCAAAGCATGGAGGATGCTGTAAATGACACCACTTGTGGCCATGAGACCGGGGTAGATGGTACCACCGACGACGCGACCGAGGGGGTACCATGCTGTGGGGTCGAACCAGTTCCAAAATGCCTGTAGAGGTAAATGAGCGCCTCTCGCTAATGGACGGCGAAAGGGCCCACATAAAAGCCTTTGGACGCGAGCACTCTAGTGGCGCGGCTGTGAGAAGTTAGAGCGGGCTTCTTGCGCGAAACCGAGACGAGACGCACTAGTTGAACCATGGGTCGCTGAGGAGAGAAAGGTGGGGTGAGCGAGAGACAAGTCGAGCAAAAGAGCACATACAATTCGTGGATGATACTCTCGAAATTGACGACGGCAAAGAGACGGGAAGCAACCGCAGCACCCGATATGAGGCCGAGTGCGATGATACGGAGAAGAGAAGCAGTGTTGGATACGACTGCTGGAGAGAGATTCTCAGGGAGCGGGTAGGCAGCCGGCATGGCCGCTGCTGTGACGAGTTAAAGACGAGTGTGTTGGATGAAGGCGACGTGGTCAATGTTATGTCAGTAATCGACCCCCCTTGGAGGGGTGACAAAAGCAGTAGACTAGTGTATGTCGGATACGGTTACTACGAGAGTTATAGCTCGGAAGAGTTGGCCCGAAATCGATCAAATTACAAGTTGGAGTCTGTGCACAAGCTCCGTACCGTTCCTCGGAAAACTGGATTACAAGTCTCCCCCCTTACCCTGACGCGAACCGGCACCGCAATGCATTTAGAGCACGATCGCAGTGAACCGACGCTTTCTGTTCGAGGCAGTGACTGCAGCGCGTTATCATGGGATGTCCTCAGGCGAGCCAACAACATGTGTCTCTCATCACCCAACTTTATGTGGCGCGCGGAAGCCTCGAGGCCACCGCCCGTGCCTGCGTCATGTATCTGCGCAGCCACCCCTTATAAGACGCCGTTGATCATCCCACCCACGACTGCCCAATACCCCTCCCAGCCCAGACTCGCCGCCGATTATCGACCCCCTTCACATCCGTATCCACCGAATACCCGTGCTTCCCTTAAATACCCAGCATCTCGTCCACTTGTCCTGTACCGATTCTCTGACACTCCTGACAATGCTTCCCATTTCGGAGGTTCACTTTGCCTTCTGTGGTATTGCTACCGTCGCAGCGACTCTCGGCTACGCCTGCGTACGACGAGCCGTCTTTTCCCTTCCTTCCCCAAACGAACCCTCCAAAGCGTGAGTCACCGACAGTCAACCTCCCTCAAAACCAATAACGTAGAGCGGCCGATAGCGATGTCGAGGCCGCACCCGAAGAACGATCCCTCAAGCGCAAGCTCGACGACTCGGATGAGCACGATACTGACGCCGAAGAGCAGTCCCGGCCGATGAAACGAAACAGGACACCTCCCATCGACCAGCATGAATCAGACGAGGACGTACGTACCCTATCTCACTGCCTTGCATTTTGCACCTCTTTGGTCCCTGCGTTCATTTGCTTATCAAGATAAAGTTCTACCAGGAATGGGAAGTCGTCGTGGCTCCACCTCCTTATGAACAGGTTGCTGGGCTTCGACAGCCAGAGGAACCTGTGCAGGATCAAAGCACTCCTCCCCAAGTGGACGATTACATTACCGAGCACGACGTTACGCCCGTCCGAGAGGTAGCATTACCCTCTATTTACCGAAGCCCATGTCTGATACTCGCCTCTCCAGACTACGCCTCCAGCACAACCCAAGGCTTCGCCACAGCCGGAACATAAAGGAGTAGAAGCAGACCGTTTCCCTACTCCCCCTCCTCAGGTTAACTTATCACCTAATGAGATTCCACCAGCGCGTCCGATGACACCGCCCAAGCGTACCGTTCCAGTTAATGCCTTTTCCGCATTCTCTGGTTCCAGCTCACCGTTCGCTTCGTACTCTAATGCCTCGGGAGCCTCTCCTTTTGCACTCTCTGGCCAGACTGTTAGGATTGCTCCCGCGTGGCGTCGTGATAATGAAAGTGAATCTGATGTGTTTGGTCGGGCAAGCTCCGCAAACGCCCTGGCGCCATCGCCGAATGATGCAGTTGCATTGGTGACGACCGCTCATCCTGCAAGCAAAACTGCCCTGGGGGCATCCAAAGGAGCGCGATCTCTCACTAAATCCTCCACTTGTAAGTTATCTCTGGGGACGGTGACCACTCGGCAATATGTGCTAAAGCAACGCCTAGACTTGACAGGGGAAGAAGACGAAACTGTCGAGGCTGAGCTCAAGGGCGTAAAACTCTTCGCTAAGCGCGGGCGTAAAGAGTTCACCGACGGGATATATGGGCACGTCAAAATTCTCTCTCAAAAATCTACGCCCCAGCAAACAGGCAACAAGGACCTGGAAGGGACCGAGGCTGGAACCAACTCTCGAACCCGTCTACGTAAGTCACCTCCGCCTCGAACCCTCCGCCACCGATCGTTGAATACCACATCAATTTCCCTGTGATATCGGCTCTTACCTGCACACTGGACAATAAATTGTTCGTCGCACGCAGTCTTTCGCCGTGATCCATTGGGACAAGTATCGATGAACGTTGGGCTGCACCCGACGGTACGATGCCACTTTGATGCAGCCGAAAACATTTTGCGTGTCATCCTGATGGAAAAGGTGACGACGGACGGAAACGATTCCAAAGAAGACATTGTCGTCTACGCATTAAAGGTCAGCCGTGCGTTTCTGCGCCAAATGTCTTGGTGCTCACGCGTTGCCTCGCACACACAGCCCGGCCGCGCCCAGAAAGCAGACTTTCAGTCATTTGCCAAGACGCTGTGCGATCATGACGAACTCAAGTCTAGCGCGGGCACGAGCCCGACAACACTTGCTAGTGGCGTTGCCGCAGCATCATGATATCGGGTTCATACACCCCGTGTGGCCTTGTTTTCTCCTTGAAGGAAAAAAAATGGTCAGGTTTGATGACACTCCTCGCCGATCAGGAGTCGGGACGCAGGTCGTTTGATGCCTCTGTGGGGTATGGGGAATTAGGTGTTACACGCGGTGACGCGTTTACGTCCTGGAGCCGTACGTGTGCGTGATGGCTCGAGGGCGTGTTCGCTACTGGATGATGATTTGGTATGCTATGTAATCGCGATGGCGACATGTGCCATAAGGAATGTACGGACGATGAGTAAGTAGGTGAAATATAGTCTCCTGTAGGCAGCCCTTTGATAGGAAGACAGTCATTCGCGATCAAGGAAGAAGACGGTGAAACATGATTACAGCAATATTGATGATGGCGCTGATCCGAGTCGAAGCATTTTGGGTGATTGTGCGCTGGCACGTTTTGTGATGCAGTCCCGACCCGAGGCGGAACATGACAAAACTTATAAACCCCCCTTACGATCCGTCGTATTTCTTTTCGTCACCATCCACATCCCCGTATATGCTCCTCCTGGAGCATGTGTAATACCCGGAGCAAGTATTCGGCAAATGACTGAGACTCGATCTAAGCGTGGCATTCTCCTCAGTCGTCCCATTACAATGAGGCACTGGATAACAGGGCCGACTCGTGCCATATTTCGTCCGAGTTCCACGGTCTCGTCATCTCTCCTCTGGTTAGAACATACTTCTGCCGCGACATCATATTGGCTACCTTTGGAGTATGCAGCGATAGATACGACCCGTCTAGTATTATCACAGGTGAGTCACTGATAACGCTCTCACACGAGCTTGACGATACATTTCCGTTGGCGTCGTGGTCAAAGGGGATTTCCATTCCTGTGATTCCACAAATAAACATCAACAGTCAACATTTCCAAATTTGGTATGTGACCGGGGGGCGTTCAAACGTGTTCGGCCGTGTCGCGTTCGCCCACAGTTCCCCTGTGTCTTGTGTGCATGCTCCCCCGGTTAGCTATTCGACATGACACGCGGTTACAAGTCACCTGGATATCAAGCCCCGCTTCCCAAAGTCTCCTTTGTGTTGGTTCAAGACGACGATTCGTCAGCCCATCTCGCCGGGGTGCACGACCAACAAGCAAGGTCATATGGATGTGCGTTTTCGGCGCTGTTTCGTTGGGATTTCGTGGCGCTGACGCTTCCGACAAGACAATGACTTTTCCGAGTTTCAGAAACCGGACCATTACGTGCGGTATATAGGTGCGTCTGGTCTTTGTAGTGGGGTTGGCCGTTTTTTGATGTCCAGCAGAGCCTTTGGAAAAGGATCTCGCCATTCAAGTCGAGTATGATATGGACGAGCAAGGTTCGATCGACCTTTTTGCCGCGTGAAGACTCATACGAAAGCCACCATGCAGACCAAGAATGGCTCGATGCCGTCAACGTCGAGCGAAAGAAGGACCAGATCAACCTCGTCACCTACGAAACCTTTGAAATCATCATGGATCGTTTAGAAAAGGAGTATTTTGACTTGGTACGTCGTGTATCTCGTATGCTCGTCCCATCACATCATTCATGTCGCCAAATTCAGACCAAGAACATCCCCAAGTCCGACTATGCCATGCCTTCGGAGGATTCGACGTGTGCTATATGTGATGATTCGGAAGGAGAGAATAGCAATGCGATCGTGTTTTGTGACGGGTGTAACTTGGCTGTACATCAAGGTATGTGGGTTGAACTCTACGCGCTGCAAAGTGATCTCAACGTTTGAAGATTGTTACGGCGTTCCTTACATACCTGAGGGACAGTGGCTCTGTCGAAAGTGTACCGTGTCTCCCGAGAACCCAGTGGTGAGTGCGGCCCCTGTTCCAAGACAGTGACCTTTACGCCCAACCGCTTCAGTCATGTATATTTTGCCCCAATGAGGGTGGCGCGTTCAAACAGACGACACTCGGTGACTGGGCCCATTTGTTGTGTGCAATATGGATTCCCGAAACCAGAGTCGCCAACGAAGTGTTCATGGAGCCCATCACGGGCTCGGACAAGATCCCAAAGCAACGGTGGAAGCTAGTGAGCATGTCAATCTGGACTGCATGCAACGGCCAGGCCATAAGCTAACGAGTCTTTGTAGAAATGCTCGATATGCGGCGTTCGCGAAGGAGCCTGTATTCAATGCACCAAGACGTCGTGTTTCCTTGCCTTTCACACTACTTGTGCAAGGAAAGAAAAGTTGTTGATGCCCATGAAAAGCACGCAAGGCTCGGAACCTGTCACGCTTACCTGTTATTGCGAAAAACACCTTCCGGTACGGGATATGCAATTGAGTTTAGCCTCATTTATTGACGAACGGGTATAGAAAGAACAGGCAGAAGCACGTCTGAAAGCGCTCGCACACGACAGTGTTACGTCCAGTCCGAGCTCCAAGCTGTCTAAAACTGCCAGGGCGTACGCCAAGACATACAAGACTGGCCCTCCCCTCGTTCCCCATATCATTGTCGATCGTATCATCAACTACATTAGCAAGATCAACGTACGCAAGAAACCCGAATTCGTTCAGATGGTGTGCAAGTACTGGAGTTTGAAGCGCGAGGGAAGACGCGGTGCGCCGTTGTTGAAGAGGTTGCACCTTGAGCCATGGACGGCGTCGAATGCGGGCAAATTGTTGAGCGAGGAGGAAAAGGCGTTGAAACTCGAGGTACGTGGTATCTCGGCACTGCGGCTGCGTGACTGAGCCATCTCCAGCACTTGAAGCACGTCAGAGGCGATCTCGAGATGCTCCATGAATTAGCCTTGTACTCTCGCAAACGAGAGAGCCGCAAGCTCGCGCAAGTCGAGGCCATACAAAAGGTATTGGACGCCGCCCTCTTCCCTCATCTGGCCCCTATGCGTCTCGCTTTCGAAAAGGTGCTCGCGTAAGTATCGCGTAGTGTTGGTGTGGTTAGGTCATTCACACATCGATAGCCTCGATCGAAACGGTCTCTTTAAACATCCGGTATCTAAAACTGAAGTACCTGATTATTACGAGGTGGTCAAGAATCCCATGACCTGGGATACCATCGACACGAAATTAGACCGACATGAATACTGGGATTTCGAGACATTCAAGGTGACTCGTCGAGTGAGCACTCGTTGGCGGTCGATCTCTAACATCCTCTCTAGGGTGACGTCGAGCTCGTCTTGTCCAATGCGATCCTATACAACAAACCCGGCACGGCGTTTTACAAGACCGCGCAACGAATGCAAACCACCGTTCAACCCATCCTTGAAGAGTTGGTCTCGTTGCGACACCCACATCCGCCTGCAGATGATGCCGACGCGGCCATCGGTGACTTTGAACTGCCTCTGGACGCACTGCGCCTCCTCGTGTCTCGAGAACAGATACAAGACGTGGTCAACCTCATTCTCGAGACTGATCCGCTCACGTCTCTGTTCGCTTATGAGCTTGGACGGATCAAACCCCCTCCGCCGCCACCGCCTCCAAAGCCAAAGCCGGGAAAAAAGAAGGGTGCAAAGGTTTCGAAAGCTGTGGAACCTGGTGCACTCGACATTGCACCTGGATTCCGGGCACCTCGGACTCGGCGCGCACTCGCTGCTGCAGCCGCTTTCGAGGCAGAAGCAGAAGCAGCAGGTGATGTCGTCATTGAGCAAGTGGAGCAGGAAGGAGATGTTGGCGAAACGACCAAGAGACCGACCAAGTTGCGAACGCCGGGTCAACCAGAATTGGTCGAAGACGTGGACAGTCAGGGTTCGTTCAAGATGTTTGATGCGGGTTGGATCCTGCCTACGGGGCAGAAACGAGGGGGGAGGCAGGCCGTCGAGAGGCAACTGTTGCCGCCGCCAAAGAAACGCATGCGGACGGGTACGTATCGAGGGACGCGTCTCCCGCTTGTCGCTGACTTGGTTTGTCCATTTTGGCAGAGCGCGCCACGTCAAAGTTGTCGACGATCAGTACGACTGCGTCTGAGAACCAGACTATACTTGGGATGATCCCGTCCGAGGACGTTGCGATTGCTGGACCGTCGGGGCTGACTGCGGAAGAAAAGGAAGGGGTGGATGTGGATGTGCCGATGGATGTGGAGGTTGAGCCGTCTGTCGATCCTCTGGTGCCTGCCCTCGAACCTATACCTGCCCCTGAACCTGCCCCTGAACCCGCTCTTGAACCCGCTCCCGCTCCTGAACTTGCTCCCGAACCTGCTGTTGAGCCTGTTTCTGAATACATCCCCGAAACCGCCCCTGCCCCTGTCCCTGTTGCTGTCCTCCAGCCTGTTCCTGAACCTGTTCCCGAGCCTATCCCCGAGCCTGTTTCCGAACCTGTTCTCGGGCCTGAGCCTGAGCCTAAGCCCGAACACGAACACGAAGCTGTTGTCGAGCCCGAGCTGGTGCCCGAGCCAGCGCCAGAAGTCCGCGAGGAGACGCAAGCTGAATTGGAAGCACGCATCGCTGCAATCCCAAGGGATCGCTATACGAATATATTCACGCTCAATGGCAGGATCATCATCGAAGAGCTGGATACGCCCGCCACGCGTCGGGAAAAGGCTTCACGCCGAAAGGCCGAAAAGAAGGCGGCAGAAGCTGCCGCTGCCGCTGCTGCACAATCGCTGGTTCAGCTGTCTACTAGTGGCAAGGGCGATGATGATGGCCATGATTCTGACTTGTCCTCTCTGAGCGATCTCGAGAGTGAAGAAGAAGGCGGGGGCGAGGCGGGTCCCAGGGAACAGCAATCTGTGAGGGCTCCGCCGCCAGCGCCGCCTGTTGCTGGTCCTTCTACAGTAACACAGCCTGCCGAGCCAGGTGTGATTATTCTGCCAGAGGGCAAGACCCTGGAAGGAGGAACACTCGGTGCGTGTTGTCATATTTTGCTCCGTGTGATGTATATCCTGCTCATCCATGATCCCTCTAGTCTGGGCTAAAGCAGATACCTACCCGTGGTGGCCAGCGGTCGTCTATGAAGCAGACGATGAACGTATTCCGCCTGCAGTGAAGAAACAACGTGGCATGGGACGTCGCACTGGCGATGGTCCTGTTCACCTGATTCAATTCTTTGATAAGGCGTCTCAATGGTACGCGTCGTGTGTCTGTCCGTCGATAATTTGAACTCACGTTGTACCCCGAATAGGCAATGGATTGGAGCGAGTCGGCTCCTGTTGCTTGGTGAAGACAATGGTGAGCGTCTGAACTTGAGGGGAGATCCTCCAATGTCGTTTTCTAACCTGCGCATGACTAGCTCTGGACGCTGAAATGCTCGCGCCGACGTCACGTCGGCAACGTTGGAAGACGGCCAGTATTCGCAAGGACTGCCGCGATGCGTTTGCGTGCGTGATCTCCGCGTTTTGTGTTTCTCTCGATGTGTTCATTGTTGATGCGTTCCAAATTCTTACAGACGCGCGATTGCAGAGATGGAGACTGAGGCGGATGTGGTTGTTGGACCTGAGATGATGGACGTGCCAGTGGCCCAGGGGATGGAAGGCATCGTCGCGGAGCAGAGCGCGATGGTGACGGGCCCAGAGGTTGGGCCGGAGAATGTGCATACGGTTGGAGCACCCGAGTCAGACGCGATGGAGACGGAGCCCGTGAACACGGACGTTACTGCGGAGGGGAGCGGTGATCCGGCGCTTGCGGCGCCAGCGGGATGAGATATCGATGTTTTTTTCAGTGTATTTATGATGCGTAGCTAATGGATTGTAACAAACTCGTACACATGGCGCGCTGCGGCGGTGCCCGTAGAACAGGGCGTCTGGCTCCGAGTGTGCCCCAAGACTGTCGACGCCTGTCGACGCGTCGTGCCCTCCCGCGTCATGGCATGCTCGAGGGGCACCTCAGCTCCGCCATGGTGATTTGGCAATCGTAAGTCCACGTCAAGAGGAGCCCGCCGAGTTATCCCACCGCTCGCACGCCCAACTCCAAGCCCAGATCGGACTGCGGGTCCGTCTGCTCATCGTCCGTCGTCGACAAGGGCATCGCTGCCATCTGTCTCGCTACTTCGCGACTGAGATCGCGCGTCGAGTCGGGTCGCGCTCGGAGGCGTCGTAGGTTGAGCACGAGGCGTTGTCCCATGACGGCGATGAACGGCGTCGATAGCCTGTGGGGCAATCGCGTCAGAAAACGACACAAGGGAGAGAGGCGAATGTGCGCACAGTTGTTGAAGCATGTTTCTTGGGTCCTTTTTTTTCCCCAGGGTATGATCAGCTTACAGTGTCCTGAACAGCATCGATCGGATGGCGAGTTGCTTACCAGACTAAACGTGGTCCTGTGATTGCGTGAGGCACGGAACGGCGGATACCAACGTTCAAGCAAAAAGGAACATACCAACATACGATGCAGAGGGAATTGAACAGGGTTGCCTGTATGCGCGTTAGATATCCGGGATCGACGTCCCAGAGAACCTCTTTTGAGTGCTTACGATATAAAATAGAATCGCTGCAAGATTGGTCAAAAGGGAACCGAAAAGGCATCGCAAGGGCCTCACCATCGCGTATGAGAAGACGGATCAACCGTGAGGGATGGACGTCACGGGATCCCGAGATTATCCGACGAAGACTGTACCCTACGAGTACCAGTATGAAGCTATCCAGAACGAGTCTGTTCTGGTTGAGTGCGCGTCCCATGTCGAACCATGTTTTTTCACCCACGGTATAAACAAGATCGTCCACTGGAGGATGCAATGTTGCAGCAACTTGACATGCCTTGGAGGGAAAAGAAACTTACAAGGTTGGCTAACAAAGCCCAAGAATGAGATCAAGGAGATGAGAGAAACGGACGACATACGAGGCGCTGGCAGAATGCATACACCCGTTTCATCCAGATAGTAGAACTGCATCGCTGGCAAAAACCCGTGATAGATCGAGACATTTCCAAAATGTAAACACTCACGACCGCCGTGAGTGAAGAAGTAGAATACCACACCAAGGATGGCCATGGTATAAAAGACGTAGAGTATATTCCACGTGACGGCAATGCTGCGTTTGCATCCCAGGATTGCGCACGCACGCATCAAGACCATAACTATGCTCAACAGTTAAGAAATGCATGTTCAGAATGTGACTGGTGTACTCACGACGAATCGATTCTCCAGAGAAGATTACAAAGCATGGGAGGTATAGTTCAAAGACCACGCAAAACTAGCGTGGGATTGAACTCGACAAATGACGTAGATACACGTGGAGAGACATACTTGGTAGGAGTTGTGACTTAGGTAGCCTGTTTCCTCAAGCATTATGAATGTCTGCCCGATCAGATTCCAATACCGGGCCATCAGGAAGAGAAGCTTGATGACTGTCCGTGGGGTATTCCAGATATAATCTACCTGTTAATAAAGTGTCTCGTGAGGGCTAGTTTGCGGTCGTAGCATCCAACCTACCTCGAGCGAAAGAGTAAGGAAGTAGTCATAAACAAGGAAAGTGTACCCTGAGAAGGCGCAAAGCCTATACTGACGGAATCAACCAGATGATGTGATAATGCTATGGAAATCCTCACTTTCGAGTGAACAGGTGGCCCAACAGTGTTGGCGGTACGGACATGTGGGCGAACCAGAGACGCTTGAACGATGTGGTCCGAAAGGAACAAAGAGACATGCATCCTAGTGGCGGCTAAGGTGGAGCTCAGGGGTGTGTCAGTTATCGATCCCATCCTGTCTTAAAGTTGTAGTGCCGCATGCAGCCAAAAAAAATACGTCAACCGAACAACCTCGGAACTTCGGAAAAGTACATGAGCAGACGTCGCTTTCCTTTTTTTGCCAGCCGTCCTCCAATCGGGGAGCTCCGATGTCATATCAGTACTAGGTCGCATCAACCAATACAGTTGCTGATACACACCGCAAAGCCACAGGATTGAGTTTATGAACTGAGCTGGCGCCTCCTTTTCACTGTCCGAGAAGTGTGGACCCTGGTATCATGAGTACAACTTGAAGTCGTTTCCGCCACATACCGAGGCTCTAGTCGTTCTCGTGACAGCATACTTGCTTCGCAATCCAGTGGAGATCCCCATCTGAGCAATATCCCTGGGAACCACGAATTCGGGTACGGTTTCCAATTCAAAGTTCTTCGAGTTTATTGGTCCTTGTTGTACTCTGTTGCGCACCACTCTCGTAAACCCCTTGTCCGAAGTTGTCGATCGGCGTCCATACATTGCTGAGGGCATGAGCCTCGTGCCAGAATTCCCAGCGGTGCGCAGCGGGCTTGCTAATTGCTTCTCGTAAGTGCATCAGCTGGCAGTGTTCCATGGACTTTTCCATCAATTTTTCTATACGACGACCCGTTGCTTGCTGCCTCGGGTGTCAGTGTACTCGGTTTGTCATCGGAGTGCTCGGGCCTCGAACATGACATGACAAGATATGACATGTAGTCTCGGTGACACTGTTTTTGCCAGTGATGGGCGAATTATTTGCATGTCAGGGTGTCAATGATTTCACGTCGGTCGACAAACACCGTACTGTACCTCGACTCGACTCGGAGTTGACCGTGCCGGCCGTACTGTAACCGCGGGGTGAGTGTAACCGAGTGCGCCCATGTTCCAATTGAATTGCCAAGGTCTTGATTATTCAAGACCGTCCTTCGCTGTTCGTCTCTGCCTTTTGAGATCGGAATTCGAAATGTCCCGTAGTAACCCTCCGTGTCCGTCGCGGGGTTACATCACCGAATACGAAAAGAATAAGTAATTGCAAACATCGTGCTCAAATTACGGCTATTATCCATAACTTATTGGTATGTCGCCCGTCCCGCTCATACGCACAATACCCCCATCATGACGTTCATTCGTGATCCGGGCCCAAGACAAAGCCGCGTATCATCGCGGCCTGGTTGATCCAGCATCCCGAGGTGCGTATAAAAACATTTGCCCGCCGAGTTGGACTGCGCGACTTGCACTTGAACGAGAACCGCGATCTTGTCGTCTTGATCAGGGAGATGATCGGGGAGGTACGGCTGTGCAGCAGCAGCAGCGCATGAAGCTTCTAGACGTTGAACGACGCCGCGCACTAGGGATCGCCCAATCCCTCTGCGTTGATACGCAGGCAGAACACCAAGGGTGAGAAGGGTGAGCTGCGACCGGGGAATATCGGAGCGCGGCTCGGAGCATTCCCGATTGGCATGCGCGTCCGCGAGAGTGTCCCTTACGTATGCACCGCTCGGGCTGGATTGTGAGGGACCCATGGCTGCGGAAGCAAAGCCAATGATAGCGCCTCGGTCTGTCGCGACCAAGCAAAGTTGTCGCGGGTTGATAAGAAGTTGGACGAAGAATGCGGTTGGATATGAGACAGGTAGGAGGTTGCGCTGCATGCAATATGACACGGGTGAGACGGAAAGCATTGCATGTACAGAGAGAAGAGATGCTTACGTGCAGCGCGCGCACATGAGGTAGGTCAGATGCTTTCATGATGCGCAGATCGACCCCTTCGGGTGGGGGGGTTGGTCGTGTGATATCCTCGCAGCAGGTGGGACTCATGGCGGAAGCGTTGCTGAAAGCGAACGTAAAGTAGGCAAGATGAGAGTGACCTGACGTTAAAGAGGAAGACAGAACTTTGCTTCCGGGGTCGGCAAGATTCGGAAAAGGCACAGCAGCTGGTTAGAAGGGCTCTTGTCGCCAAAGCAATGGGCACAGACTACTTTTTCCTGTGACTCACCGCTTCGCATGTAGGGGATTGAAGCCTAAAGGATCTAAGACATCTCAAGATGGGCCGCTCAGATTATGACGATGTGACTGAAAATCATACGTCTGTTTTGTAACCATTCGCAATCGTCAGTTTTGTACCCTGTGACTAGACTACTAGTAGGGTATCTGTCAAACGTAGTGGGCCAGAGCTTCATGCTTGCCTTGAATGCGACGTCGAACTCCGAGTGGTACTTGGCCTGCAACGATTTCAGGGACCAGGGTGAATCTTGCTCCCAGTCGTGTCCGATTTTCGACACCACCTACCTCGATGAAGTTTTTAGATTGTGCACTTTCAACCAGCCAATACTAGTGACGTTGGTTTGCCTCCCAGGGGGAATATCTCGTAGTGATAGATGTATGTTTGTGGAAGAAAGCCCGCGCCAATTACCGCTGACCCAGCGCTCGGAAAGGACGTGAGAGATGTCGGTGAGACAGGCGAGATCCGTGTGCTCCCACTCAAAGTCAACCTCGATCATGTCTTTTGCTACCGTTCCTCGTCATGCCGTTCGTGCTGCACGACTTGCGCGTCCCACCCGGTTGTTCTCGACGTCGTTGACTGCCCACTACGAGCATGTGCTTGTATCAAGGCCGGAACCTGGCGTGGCTCTCGTCACGCTCAACAGACCCAAGGCCCTAAACGCCCTCAATGCTGCCCACTTCAAAGATATCGCCAGTGCGCTGAAAGAGGCGGATGACGACGCCAGCGTGGGCGCCATGGTGCTCACAGGTTCAGACAGGGCGTTCGCGGGTGCGTGCCGACTGTGCTCTCGGGATGCCTGAACGTGCTTGACACCATTATCCAGCTGGTGCTGACATCAAGGAAATGAAAGACAAGTCATGTAACGTCCAGTTTTCATCCACCTCTGTGGCACGTTCAGACAGACCCCCTCTCCAGTCGCCGAAGCGTACATGTCCAACTTTCTCGCCAACTGGGAGGTCATCTCCAAACTCAACAAGCCCGTCATCGCCGCAGTCAGTGGCTACGCGGTACGCAGTCACACTCCCATTCTCCTATACCATCTCGGGTTGACCATCGTAGCTCGGTGGAGGTCTCGAATTGGCACTTCAAGCCGACATCCTCCTCGTCTCGCCCTCCGCGCAACTTGGGCAACCCGAGATCAACCTAGGCGTCATTCCTGGCGGTGGCGGCACCCAACGTCTCGCACGCCTGATTGGTAAATCTCGCACGATGGAATTGGTCCTCACGGGCCGTATAATCGGTGCGGACGAAGCCGAAAAATGGGGACTCGTCAGCAAAGTTGTACCCGAAGACGTCGGGGTGGTCAATGCCGCAGTTCAGATGGCTGCAAGTATTGCCGACAAGGGGCGGGTGGCCGTGGCTGCCGGAAAGGAGGCAGTCAATGCCGCGTTCGAACTGTCGCTTACAGAAGGGTTGAGGTTCGAACGCAGGCTGTTCCACTCGCTGTTTGCGACCAAGGATCAGAAAGAAGGTGAGCTTTCGGGAAATACTTGCATTCCATGAATGGTACCGTGACGGATGTCTTCAGGCATGACTGCATTCGCCGAAAAACGCAAACCTGAGTGGTCACATTCATGAAATGCGTGGGGATGAATATTGTCCCCTACAACTATACTTTTGTCTCGTGGTAATATAATGGGTTTTGGTGTTGTTGAACCTTTTCTGCCTTTGCTGCAGTGTGCTTAGGCAATATGTACCTCGAGAGCGATGTTTCAGGATTGGTTCATACATCGTCTCTAACTCGCATAGCAAATGGGTGCGTATATGGACGAAACATACACAACAATAGGGATAGAGAAGCTGGGTGGTAGAACCGAGTGCCGTTCCATGAGCTCAGAAAAAACTAACAGTTCACTGAATTCCAGGCGGTTGAAGTCATTCGTGGCAGACGCACGGCTGCAAGTATAGCGAAGAGTCAAGATGACACGTATATAGCCGGTCAGAGTTAGAAGGTTGGGAGATAGCACATCCTTTTGTGCTTTGCCCAATGTTCCTTCTGGTGCGCTGCTCCGCACTAAGCAAAAGGTCAGTCGTACTTCTGGGATAAGAGTAGGATGCTATCTCACGTATACGGCCGACTTACATTTAGAAACATGTCGATGGGTCAGCGTTTCAGCTCTCATGCTCCGCCAAGATATTACTTGCCTACTACACTGTTTGAGTTCTGGACCGTCCGACTCGACTCGACGATCACATCCCTGAACACCGCACTGGCTCAAAGGCATTTCGAACTTGTCTCTCCATGTTCTAGACTGTGCGAGCATTTCACTGCGGTGTATTAGCCTTAAATACGATCACAGGTTGTACTCGCATACGGTATTCCTTCCAATATTTGGTAGCAACGGTCAGAGGTGTCTCCTGCATATTGACCTTTGTAGCGATGCCTCCATGTATCAAATTTCGCGATGAGTTCCTTTTTGATATCTTCTGGAATCTCAGTCGTTCCCCGATGGGTAAAAAGTGCCGCAAGGAACTGGCAATTTGTCCCGATGACTTTCGGTTTGGGATCGTCCACTATGTTGGCTATCCGAGTGGCTTGCAGTATGACCAAGTCAGATGTTGCCGGCGTCCTTTGATAGCGCACAAAGTAGGGGCTGGGGACATCTGATAAAGCGATCGCAGTGTGCGGCGGCAGCGCACTTACAGGCGACAAACGCTATTAAGAACGATTATCGACGTGTTGTCCAAGGTTGTGTGATTTCTATATTGGGTCACCAGTTCGGGAAGATATTTTGCAGAGAATTCACTGTTTTTGGGACATCGGCGGTGTTCAAGCTAGATGTTATGATGGATATTGCCCACCTGAAAAGTACTTCCGGATCGGGAACAGACGGGACTTGCAAGGCACTACGTTGAGACGACTCATAGCAGGTAAGTCTTGTAAGTGAGTTATGAGACTTCGCTTGATTTCTACCAACTGCAGAAAATCAAGCTGCGGGATGTTTAATACTAGGTAAGTCCTGGATGCGAGATAGGTGCACCTGTCGCTGGAGATCTCTGATTCTGCGCTCTTCAGATCGGACATCCGGATTCGACGGGTCGTTGGTGAGCCCACAATGTCTGGCAATCGACTGAGGGGTAATAACAACAATTTCCTGTATTTAATCTGGAGTCAAATCCACGAGGTCCATGTTGGAGCAGGATCGAGAGCTGTGGTGTCACGTTGTGTATCACTACCTTTATCGAGGGGAACACGTGTGCGTAACGTGTGTGACTCATCACAAGGTTGGCGCTGTTCCCACCTTCCCACTACTCTCAGAGTTTGTCCAGATTCACAAGAAACCATCTGATGTCTGACTTCAGCTTGAATAGGAACATTACCTGGCTAACTTGATTCCGCTGACAGCTGTGCGCCTGTGGGGAATTCCTTATATGGTAGGAGTGGCGTCACGGATCACTCAATGTAACGCGTGACCTCCCAGACCGCTCGGGCTCCGAGTCCAGTTTCCCTCTCGCTCAGTTTTCACGGTACAGCACACGAAGTATCATCTCCACCTGATGCACCCTTTACACTAGAAGCCTTGTTGGAAGAGCTGACGTCTGTACCCCCTTCAGAAACTCTTGTTCCGACTCGGAGGAAACGAGGTTCCGAGTCAGCATGGGATAACTTCACGTTGGCCCAGCTCTGAGAGGGGGTATACACGCTGGGTTGAATATTGCCGGATCTCCGAGTCGTTTGGTGGTCCGCTCAACCGTTTCTTTCACCTATACATATCTTCCATAAGATCGAGCCACTGAGTCACTTTCCAAAGCCAGAAATGGCGCTCAAACGATTGTCGAAGATGTCACGCATGCAGAAACATGAAATTTCTGTTCTACTCACTGAGCGAAACACATACAACAATGTTAATAAGAAACGGGGAAGCTGGGTGATGGAACCGAGTGCTATTCCATGAGCTCAGAATAAGCTAACGGTTCACTGAAATCCAGGCAGTCGAGTCAGAAGATTACGGGATAGCATGACTTTTTGTGCTCTGTCCAATGTTGTTTCTGGTGCGTTGCTCCGCACTAAGCAAGAGGTCAGTCACACTTCTGAAGTAACAATACCATCTCACATATACTGCCGACTTGCACCTAGAAACATGGCCATCGGTCAGCGTTTTAGCATTCGTACTCGGCCAGATATTACTTGCCTACTGCACTGTTTGAGTTCCGGACCGACCGAATCCGCTCGAAGATCACATCCTCGAACACCGCACTGGTTCAAAGGCATTTCAAGCTTGCTTTTCATCAAACTAGACATTATGGTCATTTCACTGCGAGGTATCAGTCTCGGATGCGATCACAGGTGGGACTCGCATACAGAGCTCCCGTCAAAGATTGGTAGCAACGATCAGAAGTCTCTCCCGGAAATTGGCCATTGTAGCGACGTCGCCATGTGTCGAGCTTTGGGATGAGCCTGTTCTTTGTGTCTTCGGGAATTGTGGTCGTTCCCTGAAGGACGAGAAGTGTGGAAAGAAACTGACAGATTTCACCAATGACATCCGGTCCGAGATCGTCCACTGCGTTGGCTATCCGAGTGGCTTGTATTACGACCAAGTCGGACCCTGCAGGTGTCTTCTGAAAGCGAACGAAATAGGGACTGGATATACTTGGTTGGTGAACGATCGACAGCAACGGTAGCGCACTTACAGGTGACAAACGACATTGATCATGATCATCGCCATGTTATACAGGGTTGTGTAATTTTTATACTCGGCGACCAGTCCGGGAAGATACTTTGCAGAGAATTCGCTGTTTGGGGAGGGTTCGACTGTGTTCAAGCTGGATGTCATCGGCGGTTGCTTACCAGTAAACCGCATCTGCTTGGGCATGAGGCCACGTCTGTAAGAGGCCGAGCTGATATTCATCGAGAGGTTTGGTCGTAGGTAAGTCTTACAATACGAGACAGACGCACCTGTCGCCTGAGATCTACAAGTCTGCGCTCCTCAGACCGCACATCCGGTTTCGACGGGTCGTTGGTGAGCCCACAATGCCTGGCGATCGACTGAGCGGTAACATTCAAGATGTCCTGTACTTCAGCTGGACTCAAGGCCTCCATGTTGGAGTGTAATCAAGAGCTGTGGTGCCGCTGCGCCCCCAAGGCAAACCATTTCATTGAAGCGAGCACGTGTGCATAACGCGTGACGTCACAAGTTCGGAAGTAGGTTCATACCTTCCTGCTTGCCTCTGCTAGCATCTAGGTCCACTTGTCCAACCACCGCGCATGCTGACTTGAACAAGAAAGATATCTTTGCGGAGAATGCCATATATGGTAGGAGACTAGGAATGACGCGTCGTCTGATCGCTTACTCAGCCCCTAGCGACTCGATCAATCACGTCCATGTCTTCAGCAACTCCAGAAACGATTTCACTGTCTATCAGTTTTCGTGGCACAGTATACGAAGTATCATTGCCACCCGATGCACCCCTGACGCGCCTGGAAGCCCTGTTGGAAGAGCTGACATCGGTACCGCCGACCCTTCAGAAACTCTTGTTTCGAGGAAAGAAGGTTCAGCATGGGGATAATCTCACGTTAACACAGATAGGTCTCAGGGATGGGATAAAGGTTCAGATGCTGGGATCAACAGCGCAGGAAATGAACACTCTTAACGCGACCGAGTCGGAACACCAGCGAAAGGAGAAGATCTTGCGTGAACGGGCACTTAAACCACAGGTCAAGGTACGGTGTATTCGTGTACACTTCCAAACGAATGCTAGATTCGGTCTCGATTGTAGGTCCGCTCGACCGGTTCTTCCACCATCGCTTCGACGACCTATATCTTCCACAAGATCGAGCCGCTGGGTCACTTGCCAAAGCCAGAAACAGCGCTCGAACGATTATCGAAGCTTTCAAACGATCCAGCGATTCGCCATATTATGCAGAAACACAAATTTTCTGTTGGCGTGCTGACCGAACTCGCTCCCCATGAGCAACCTCATCTACTCGGACTCAACGTCGGCGCGGGACAATCCATCAAGCTACGCATACGAACCGATGCTTATGATGGCTTCAGACCGTATCTAGAAGTTCGCCGTGTGCTCTGTCATGAACTGGCGCACAATGTTTGGGGCGATCATGATAACAACGTAAGATATGCTGGTTTCTCTCGATTAGTAAAGAGATTGATTCCTGCCGTGGCGCACCCTAGTTCAAAGAACTCAACTCGCAGCTCAACAAGGAAGTTGCCGAGTTCGAAGCAGCAGAGAAACGTGGAACGCACCACCTATCGGATTTGAGAGGTGCCTACGAGCCCTCGTCAAACGAGGAAGCTGAAGCATTAGTTCATGTACTTGGAGGGAATGGAATACCGTTGGGAAATTCAGCCGAGGATAGACGGCGTCGGGCATTAGATGCTGCTACTGCACGTTTGAGAAAGGAAGAGGAGGAACTAGAGAAGAGCTGTGGCACGACGGAGAGGTCAAAGAGGATTTCACCAAGTTAATTTCCAGTACTAGGATGACTCGGACGTGGCTATCTTTGCTTACCCTCCACCGCTTAGCATTTCTGTTATGCATAGGCTCGCTGCAGTAACCCTGGTTGGCCGTCTCAAGGCTGTAGTAGCCAGGTTGTAGTGTCCCGTTCGGACGCGCCAAAGTGAGTGCGAAAGAAATCGTCCACTGCTTTCATTTATTGGGGAGGGCTGGTTACCGTTGATGGCGTCAGTGCCAATGATATATTCCGTTGGAAGGTTCTTTGGAGCTGCCGATCTCAGTTGACACCACGCATGTCTCAGCACTGCTCGTTCCGACCTTCGGACCTGCCAGTGACTGACTCCCAGCAAGGGTAGCCAAGGCGACCCCAAGAGTCGCTTCTGTCTTAGCCATGTCTGATAGTTCGGTGAGTTTGGGATTAGCTCCAGGACTGATAGGTAAAGAAATCACCGTGTTTCACAACATCCGGGTGCTGACCGACTTGAGCAGCGTACGCGGTTTCCAGCTTGTATGTGGATCCGACCTTCTCCCCCGCCTTAAATATGAAGCTTTCAGCAGGATGTATGGTGCTACATTGGGCCAGTCGATATGCTACATAGTTTGGTTTCCGGACGACCCTTGGCTTGCAAAAGCATTTGTATGCGCAATTAACGCTTTTCTCCTTCACTGCTTATTTGACGTGTTTTTTCTCAGGTGTTCACGATGGTGTAGGTCGTGTCACTAGGTCATTTCTCGTGCCACATATAATATTCTTTCCCAGCATGGCAGACACTGCTCATTTGATCGGGAGTACCGAATTCGTTTGGTCAGTGCTTGTGAGATGTCATCGAAGCTACTCTTGGATTTGCGAACACAAACTACCGCGGTACGCCCTCGGCCATATAAGACCCAGTGGACCTGTATTTATGTGGCTTGTAGGGGTGGCTTTGTAAGTGTCTCGTAGAAAACTACGAAACGCTCTCGAATGCTTATTTATACTCACAACTGGAGGTTTTCCTATGGCTCAGCGTGAGATCGTATGCAATGCTTATGATGTTATGCTCACCATCAGCTTACCAGTACTTCGTCATCTTCTCCGTGCAAAGGTTTGTAGGACCCCCGAGTCTCGGGGTCGTATAATATGCTAATAGTCATTGGTCAGTTTTTATTGCCGTCGTATATGGACGAGTGGGTCATTGTCATTTGATCGACACCTTGCCGTGACACAGTGATGTCTCCCCAGTCAGCGGGAAGAACAAACCCCTCACTCTTGCCGTTGTCAGTCCCGACTATCAGAACTCGTGTTTTCTGATCTTATCTTTGCTGCAGTTTATCTTGGCGATCTCTGGGCTTGGTAAATCTATCGTTGATGTCCTTGTCAGTGAACCTTGTCTGACATGCCGACTTTCCAGTTCTTGCTACGTGTACGTACTCTGATGGACTGACATGGGAACAACTGAACGTCTGCGCCCCTAGTGTACAGCGTTGACGTGTACGTGTGCACTTCGTTCATGCTAACGAAAATTGAAGCAATCCTGTTGTAGCACCCGAGTTGGAACCATCGATTATTTATTCGCGTGTCCGGTGAGGTGCATGTGTTATATCGAGGCATTCGCTGATTCCACGCAACGCCCAACTATATTCTTAGCTAATATTGCCCATTGCTTGCGTGAGCACGCTATGCGACATTTTCATTACATCCGCCATCTTTAAATATATGTGGAAGTCTGGCTTCCGAAAGCGACGCAGTGCAATTCAGGAATTGGCAGTCGTTTGTATCAGTACGGGTGCGTTTACTTGGTAGGTCCATTATTTGTCCATCGCATTTGAGTGTCATATTTTGTTCAGTGCAGTAGCGATCGCCCTTGGTATCGTAGTATGTCAAGTTTTGAGTCGGTACGTTGCACAGTTGCTGACCGGCTCGCAAAGTATCTTGTTCAAGGCCACAACTATTGGGTGGCCGCATTGGGCATGGTGCTTGGCCGGAGTAAGTGCCATCTTTCCAATGATAGATATATTCATGTTGACTTTCCTCGTGTGTAGGCTACGTGAACTCCATGCTGGCTGTGTAAGTCCACTCCTCATACTAAAAGGCGTGGATCTAGATATTCAAGCAGGCTCAATGTGAGGAAAACAATTCGTGACCAGGACGTGAATGTCTACGACATATCTACCATACGTGTGACGCTTCAGTCCGCGTCTGATTGACATCGATGTCACGGTGGACTTGTATTTCTTAGACTTAGTTCTCCCGAATTTTGTACTGGTTATGGACGCTCCTTTTTTCATTGGCCATCGGAAAGTTGAATTCTTGCCATTCAAGTTGTCTGTATCGATCCTATTTCCAGCAAGTTCGAGGTTAAGAGATTGACGCCATCGCATCGTGATATCGGAGACTATAAAACGGTATTTTGGACGGCCCCTTAGAAAATCCTCTATCCGTCACAGGAATATTACGATGGATATATCGAAACCTCAGCTCGATCGCATCGATCTGACCGCCAGCTCTCGCAATACCCTGGCAACACTCATCAAGCTGCTTGCCCCACACGTACCCTACAGCCTTCGCATTCTAGGGACCGTCCTTAACACAGGCCGTCGCACCAACACATTACAAGACGTCAATCCATCTAAAGTTTCACTCTGGTCCACCATACCCCTCCATTCCGATACCATCTCGACCGCCGACACTCCCACGTTATTCTCGATCGTTACCTTTTCTCATGTGAACCATGAATTCAGCGTCTTTTGCTCAGCCGAGTCAAGCATGTCGTCCGGCCCGCCTACGGAGGCCGAGGCGACGCATATCATGCACGTATTTGAATACCTGCAGGACATGGTCAGCAAAGCGCATCCTACCTACGACTCTGTCCTCACCGACAGGCTCACGCACCACACCGACACTGATCCACCACTGGTCATCATCAGCGCCGTTCACCCAAAGTGGGCAGACCTGCTCGCACCCGTGTCAACGTGCCAAATCCCCGGCGTGCGATACGTATTTCCACACGGGGCGTTCGCAGGTGACGGATTGCGGACGACGGTAGGAGGTGGTGAGGAGCCTGGGTTTGAGGTGGAGGTATCTGAGATCCAACCATCTGATTTGCCGTTCGTACACGGCGCTTCGACGACTGCGCGTACCGACGCGTATCTCTTATCGCGAGCGCCATATTCGGTGTGTCTCCGAGTTCAGGAGGACGCCATGATGGGGGTAGGTAGAGGTCGGCCCGTGGCATGTGCGTTATTGCACTCTGACGGAAGCCTCGGGGCATTACGTGTGGACTCGAAATATCAACGGCGGGGTCTCGGAAAGTTGGTCATTCGTACGCTGGTGGAGAAGTTGGATTTCAGCTTGAAAAATCAGGGCGACTTGAAGTTGGTGTCGGATGTTTATCAGGATCTTGGTGGAGGGGCATTAGGATGGAATTGGATGGATGCGGGAGCGTCCAACGAGGTGGGGAACCGTTTCTTCACCTCCATGATCGGTAAGGAGGGTCTGAAGTGGGCGTGTCAGTGGATATTCATCCCGATTGATACCCTTGGATAACACAATATAATTAAAAGTCACCCATGACTCCTAGTAGCTTCAATGTGCTTTGATGTTGACACGTAAAAACGCTGGTCAAGAGGGTTGACTTGTAGTCGTGCTTATATCATGTTTTTCCTTGCCCAATCCACTGAGTGGAATCGAGAGAATGGGTGCATAGAGATCAGATTAGGACTAGACTTTTTTGTCGAGGCAAATTTGAGAAAAAGCAGTAGGATGAATCGAATGTGGTTGAGCCTCACCAGCGTCATGAGTGCGCGAAAAAAGGGAAGTAAATTCCACGCCGATGATCGAACCTCAGGCCTCAGGCCTACCATTACTAACAAAATATATATTCTGGTATACGACTTTACCGCAACCGGTATTTCGCGTAACGATGTCATGTCCGCCGGCGGACTCCGGATCGAGTTTTGTCTTCCCGGATGTCCAGACGCCGTACCCGCCCCAATTTTAGGTATTCCTGGGTGAATCAACCCAAAGGCCTTTTTTTTGTCCAGACCGGGATCTGCCTGACACAGACATTATCCGGGGACCTTTAAGAAGCCACTACTACTACTATCCGTCGCAGGGATATCACGATGGATATACCGAAACCTCAGCTCGATCGCATTGATCTGACCGCCAGCTCTCGCAATACCCTGGCAACACTCATCAAGCTGCTTGCTCCACATGCACCCTACAGCCTTCGCATTCTAGGGACCGTCCTCAACGCAGGACCTCGCACCAGCGCATTACAGGATATCGATCCATCTAAAGTTTCACTCTGGTCCACCATACCCCTCCATTCCGATACCACCTCGACCGCCGACACTCCCACGTTGTTCTCGATCGTCACATTTTCTCATGTGAACCATGAATTCAGCGTCTTTTGCTCAGCCGAGTCGAGCATGTCGTCCGGCCCGCCTACGGAGGCCGAGGCGACGCATATCGTGCACGTATTTGAATACCTGCAGGATATGGCCAGCAAAGCGCGCCCTACTTATGATTCTGTCCTCACCGACAGGCTCACGTACCGCACTGACACTGATCCACCACTGATCATCATCGGCGCCGTTCACTCAAAGTGGGCAGACCTGCTCGCACCCGCGTCAATGTGTCAATTTCCAAGCATGCGATACGTATTTCCGTATGGGGCGTTCGCAGGTGACAGGTTGCAGATGACGGTAGGACGTGGTGACGACACTGATGAGCCTGGGATTGAAGTGGAGGTATCCGAGATTCAACCATCTGATCTGCCATTCGTACGCGGTGCTTCAACGATCCCGCGTGCTGACGCATATTTCTTGTCGCGAGCGCCGTATTCGGTGTGTCTTCGAGTTCGGGAGGACATCGCGGCGGGGGCGGATGGAGGGCAACCTGTGGCGTGCGCGTTGTTGCATTCCGACGGAAGCCTTGGGGGTTTACATGTAGACTCGAAATATCAACGGCGGGGTCTCGGAAGGCTGGTCATGCGTACGTTGGTGGAGAAGCTGGACTTCAGCTTGAAAGATCAGGGCGACTTGAAGTTGGTGTCGGGTGATCATCAGGATCTAGGTGGAGGGGCATTAGGGTGGAATTGGACAGATGCGGAAGCGTCCAACGAGGTGGGGAACCGTTTCTTCACCTCCATGGTCGCCAGTAAGGAGTGCCTGAAGTGGGCGTGTCAATGGATATACATCCCAGTTGTCCTTTGAGAACACAATAATTCAAAGTCACCTACGACTCAAAAAATCAATGAGTCTTCCAGCTTCAATACACTTTGGTGTTACATGTAAAAATCCTCATCAGGAGGATTAACCGCCTTGCGAATGGCTAGAACTGTAGTAGTCACTTAGAATTCGAAGTAAAAAAAGAGCAATAAATATTGAGACCCGTAGGTCTACCACTCCGGAAAAGCGTGTCATCCTTGTGCAGGGGCCATGCTAATCTTCTCTGTATCGTTCCAATTTTATCGTGTGCAACCCCGAAGGG